>JANHFT010003434.1:0-13407 GCA_032467955.1 Pseudoxenodon macrops
GCTTCATTGATCTCCAGACCCAAAACCTGAAAGTGATTTCAGGATCAGGAAGGCCTGACCTTGCTAGACCAGGGGTGAAATCCAGTAGGTTCTGACAGATTCTGGAGAACTGGTAGTGGAAATTTTGAGTAGTTGGAAAAACACTCAAATACCACCTCTGGCTGGCCCCAAAGTGGGGAGGGAATGGGGATTTTGCAATATCCTTCCCCTGTCACACCCACCAAGCCATGCCCACAGAACCGGTAATAAAACAATTTGGATTTCACCACTGTGCTAAAATCTTTGCCACAATCAGTTGAGGCTGCAGGGGATAGGGTTGAAGCAAGGAGTGGACAAGGCCAAAGTCAGATGGGGGTAGGGATATTTATTCTTTCACTGACATTCTGCTTTTCTTCTCTTGTGTACTGGAAAAAGGGACAATGAGCAATAGAGGTGTGAGACCATGTCTTGCAGATGTGTTGTAGAAACCAAGGGCCGTATGCAGTCCCACAGTGTCAAAGTTGCACACCTCATGCTAGAACATTACTCTAGCAGGGGAGGGGCTCTGATTCCTTGAGATTTCAGCATATACTTACCGTGTTGTGGCGATGTGAGCATCCTGGTTGACACTTCTTGGAGAGTATACAGGCATCAAAGATGACAGACAACCTCTTTCTGAGAACTAAATGGAAACCAGGCAAGCAAAGTTGTGCTCAAAGCTGTCTAAGATTTGGCTCCTAAGTCTTGGTTTGCTTAATTAAGGAAAGCTTGCTTCAAATAAATTCCCTATATTGGGATTCAATGCGGCATTCTAATTTTCTACCTGCGCTGACAGGAGCTTTGAATATCCTTTCCCTCCCAAATGGAAGAGGGAAAAATGGAAAAACTCAAAAAGTTTACCACAGATTGTACACCGAACTGCAAAATGACATCTGTCTTTAGACCATTTCAGGATAATTAATTATAGATCTGGTTGTCTGAAGAACCAGTGTGATATAGTGGCAAAGGTGCTGGCCTAGAAACCAGGAAATGGTGAGTTCTAGTTCTGCTTTAGGCACAAAAGCTGGCTGAGTGACTTTGGCTAGTCCTGTCTCAGCCCAACCACCTGATAGGGTGATTGTTGTGAGGAAATGGGAAGCATGAGTGTGTTTGCAGCCTTGAGATAGAGAGATGAAAAATTAGATAAAAATCTAATAATTATCAAGGGAGGTTCTGTTAAAGACATGGCAACTTCCTAACAGGCAGGTTTTTGGGATGATGATGCCCACATTAAACCTGTGAGGAAGTGGAGGAGTGAGCATTATTATTATCACATCTTTTAAGCGTCTGCTGAAAATGAACTCACTGGCTGAAATCTTCCTAGTATGAATATTAGAAGAATGCTTTCCCCCATCTTTTTAAGGAATATGTTTCATTGGATGCTACCTTAATTCTTACCTATTTTTTTATTTGTTAAATTTATAAGCCAAATGATTCTTTGTGGCTATTATTTACAATAAAACCAACAATAAATATATATAAAATAATATTTTATCTGACTTGGCTTTGGCACAGAAATCAGACAACGGATCAGGGAAAGGGAAGCAGAACATCTCAGCAGGAGAAAAACAGCAGTGAATGACTCACCGTGTTCAATGTAGGTGATGAAGCCGAGTGACAACAACACAGCAGCCAAATGGAAGCTCAGCCCCTAAAAGAAATGAGATTGCAGGTAGAACAGCCACATCTTAACCCCATTTGCAACAGGTCATCCTTAAAGGTAGATGCACAGAACAGCCTCCAAGAAGACTGATATCCCAAGACCTCACATTAAAAACTGGACAGCAATTCTCCTCATATGAACAGATCTCCCCCAAGAGGAAATAGCCAGGAAACACAGGGGAAAGAAGAATAAGTTTGTCAGACATGCCACAACTTTGCCCTTTAATTAAGACTCCATTTGTAATGAAAGGTATACTTTCACTAAAAGCCAAGTGGATTACAGTATAGCAAAGCCAGAACTGATGTTTGCGTGCCAAACTTTCCTGGTTAACTTTCCCTGACCAGTTCCTCTCCCTTGCTAGTCCATTATTGTCCAATTATATTTGAATAATTTGTTTTTGTAACTGTCTCTTCAACGGGGGCTGGTTGGTGAGCCGTTACATTCCATTCGCAGTGGTTAGAGTGCAGTACTGCAGGCTACTTCTACTGACTGCCGTCTGCCTGCAATTTGGCAGTTCAAATCTCACAAGGCTCAAGGTTGACTCAGCCTTCCATCCTTCCAAGGTGGGTAAAATGAGGACCCAGGTTGTTGAGGGCAATATGTTGACTCTGTAAACCGCTTAGAGAGGGCTGTAAAGCACTGTGAAGCTGTATATAAGTCTAAGTGCTATTGCTATTGCGTTTTGACCTTCAGATGGTGTTTCTGGAAATATAATGAACAGTAGTTCCCTCCTCCATTTCGGCTCCCTCCCCCATAGTTTATGGCAGGCTGACAGCTAGCGAATGTGAAGCTCAAGCATATGATGGCAGCTCTGACAATGTTAAGGTCAGACGGACTATACAAACAATAGCCTATTTTGTTCCTTGGTTTGTTACAATCTGCCATTCTATTTTGCTCAATCTCTCCTAAATATCACCTGACTTACTTTTTACTTCATGTATGAGGAGATGGGACAAGTAACTAGATGATGGAATTTGTAGTTCATTATATAATGATGCACTGAAATCTCCTCACAGTGCTTGAAATTTGACAACATTTAAGGATTGGCAGTCAGACTTTTAAAGATTTGTTCATGCTGCAAAAGATGCAGAAATGGAATATGGGAATGAGTTTATAAAGGGATACTTACATGTAAGAGGGCACTAGCTGCGTAGGTTACAATGATGGCTGAGAAGGTTCCCAGTTTCAAGGAGTTCTTAAAGACATCTGAAATAGACGGCATTGGTCAGCTGAGTCCATTTCTCTTGCCCTCCCCAAAAACCCCATGACATCCTTCCAACCATTAAGGAATTTTATGTCCAGCTCCTCTATGAGACTGAACTATTAGCATCCTTTTGGAAGCTACTGGTATCTCTCAAACCATTCTGCTTTCATAAAAACATTGCCTCTGAATAGTTTTATCCCATCTAATGGTTTCTTGTAGCCATGGCTTTTGTGGCCTTATTCAAGCTGCTTAAAAGCATGTATGCTGATGGCCATCACGTTTCTGGTAATGAATCCTGAAGATTAATTATGCCTTATTATTCCCTATTTCTGGCTTGAGGTTATTGCTGATCAAGATCAGACTTCATAGGAGGACCTGTGTCTCTTGACACAAATTAGCAAAATAGGAGGGGGGGAAATTGCGATGTGTCATGTGACGACGCGGGTCTGACACCCCTGAGCTTGAAATATGACCTCCTCCATCTGATGGAGTCATTGACAGGATTTTAGGCACAGGCACTTAAAGTTAAGAGCTCCACTCAAAACACACAACCGGAGACAGATATAAATAAGCATTCTCACAGGAGTTTAGCCATCGTGACATAGGCAGGTTCCAGCTAGTTACCACATCCACCATAGAACGTGGCAACTCCACCCTCAGAGGATGAGACACTGTCAGGTCCCTAAAAAAGAGAAATGAATCAACAATTACTTGGGGCAGAATGCAGGGAGGATCTCTGATATGAAGTATCTATTGAGCTCCAATTGTCCAACTGGCAAATTTAAAAAGATATGAAGCTCCTAGGTTTTTCTTCTTCTATCTTAGCAGGAACTTTAGAAATCATCTGATGATTGGCTGTTCCAGGAAAGTGGCTTGAATATAAAAAAATAACAGGCTACAGAATCTTGAGCAAACAACGTATTTGTTTTAAAAATAGGAATGAAAGAACTCAGCTTTGTGGTTCCCATGGAAACTATCCCCAAACATCTCAAGAACAGGTAAAAGAAACAGGTGGACAGTCTTTTTCAACTTATGGACTACCATCAGTCTTCTGAAACCACTGTGGAGCAATGATTACATAAGCGAGGACATCAAGGTCAATTCAGTTCTGTTTCTCTGACAACACTGCAGTTAACCTTATAATCAATTGATGTACAATTTTGAAATACTGTATCTTCTTCTATATATATATAAAAATGGATCTGTGTGTGTGTGTGTGTGTATGTTCCAGCATAACTCCAGAATGCTTCGAGCAATTTCAAGCAAACTTGGTACACAGATAACGTACTCTCTGGAAAAAAATACTGTGGGGGTAAGACACCTCTAACATGCCTCAGGGTGTGTATTCTGTTAAGATACAGTCTGTTTTGCCTTAAAATGGCTTCTACTGTACAGCACAGTGGAATTGCCATTTAAGAGCTTCACAGTACTCCACAAGGGGGATCCCTCTGGTAAGGGGCAAAATCCAATGTTAGAAATTACGTTTGGTCCAGACATTTTCAACAAGGCTTTGATTATACTTGAGGATAATCAAATTTTTCCGTCTAATACAGGATTGGGATAAATAAATACCCAGACAACACTGGGTTATCAGCTAGTTATTAATAATTAAATATTAAGCAACAAAACTATGTTTATAATTAAGCAGGCAATATTATTCTGTCCGTCCTTGATTGCCCTGGATGATTTTCCCAATTAAATTAACATGGCAGATTTTTGTCAGTAGCTTCCATAACCTGAAGAGTAATGATTTGAGTGAGAGTGGATGCTCCTGGTATTTTCACTGCTGCTGCTAAGATTAAAAGGGAAGAGATTAATTCACATGTCTTCTCTTAGAAGATTTTAAAAGTTTATTTCACTGGACTTTCAACCCCAGTGAGGTTTTGCTAGTTGTCCATGCTGGGGAAGGATTCATTTATTTACTGTGTGATTGCTTTTTTGTGTTTGATAGCTTTGATTTATTCCAATATATTTATAATTGTAACTCTCTGTAATTTCCTTAACTCCACCCTTTTTAACTGGACAGAGAATAACTTAAAATAAACCACAGTGAAATAAATCAACCACAGGATGTAAGCTTTCACGAGTAAAGCTAGCCTTTTGCAAACGATTGATGGTGATTTTGTCAATGTCAATGGTGCCCCAATTGTTTTGGGATTGCACCCAAGGCACGTGAGGGCTCTAGTCATTAACGGAAGCAAATCCATCTAGAAGAAGACATTCCAAAATCAAACAAGGCAATGGCAATCCATTTCTATATTATTGCTCAGAAAACTATTCAGACACGACTAAATCATCTTGAGAAATTGGGGTACCATAGGATGAGACTTCCAGGTCAAAAGGTATTCCGCTAGTTATTGATGCAGACCATCAAATTTTATTAATAGGACCAGAGATGATGATTTAGTGCAACCAAAAACACAATACAAGGAAGTCAAATTACTGATGGTGTCAATACTGAGAAGAATTTGTTTTATAAGGATGCACGCATGTGAAACATGGTATGTGAGAAAAGTGAAAAATGTTCCGCCTCAGACACGAAAGCCAGCTGGGTTACTTCGGTCCAGTTACTACCTTTCAGCTCAAACCACTTCACAGAGTTATTGTTGTGGGGAAAATAGGAGGAGGCAGGCATATGAGGTATGTTCTCTGCCTTGATTTACTAATAAAAGTAATAAAAGTGAGATAAAAATCTTATAAATAAAAGAATGGAATGGAATGGAGAATGGAATGGAATGGAATAGAATAGAATAGAATAGAATAGATTCAATGGGCTGTTTCAAATAACGTTATGGATTTTTTCTTACAACCTTGGAACTAGTTTGGGGCTGCGTGAAAAATCAGCCATGACATTGGCCTACGCAATGCGAGAACATCAGCCATGCTGAACCTCCACTCAAATGCATAGATGAAGAATTGTAGCTCATTGGAGAGTCTGCTCTATCTGTTGGCCTGCTTTTTAGCAAGCCTCCCCAGCCTATGGAGCTCCTATTGTTGGATCTTTATCACACACTTCTTTTTACAATTGGGTGACTGAAACTTCTAAGCTGTAGATCAGGGGTGTCAAACTCAATTGCATCGTGGGCTGTATCGTGACGTATTGTGACTTTTTTTGCCTTTGCAGAGCCAGGCGGGCATGGCCTCTGCAGGCCGTATTCAGCCCCAACGGCCGCCAGTTCGACAGGCCTGCTGTAGATGAATGAGGAGGAAGAGTCCCAAAAAATGATGCCACATAACTAATTGGTGACTGGCATGCAAAAGGTGGACAAATAGAGGAATGTAAAATTACAGGAAGATTTCAACTAAATGTATGCAACACACGTGTAACTGATTGTGAATCAATGTCATTTTAAGGAATAGTGTTCTGCACTTTCTTCTAACTGCCCCTTGGAAGAAAACCACTGTGGGAAAGGACATCTTGGAGCAAAGAATACATAATTTTTTTTTAAATTGTTTTTGTTGGGTTTCCTTTTGCATCCAGGAGTCGTGCACATCACCTTAAGCTCATTGGAGAAAAGCTGAGAGAATAAAAACAGTAACAAATGTAAAAGGATTACCAAAATCTAAAAGAAAAATGATCTTTTACTTCATTCCTAAAATATATTATATTAGTCGCTTTGCAGGACTAGGCTTTTCATATATATTTTAATTGTTTCTGATTTGCCTTCTTTGTTCCCAATTGTGCTTTGAGAATTTGAAGCTTATAAGCAAAGGATTCCAAGCGCCATCTTCCACCCTCTCTTACCATTTCAAATTCTCCTTTTCCTCTGTAAAACCAGATCCTGCCAGGGTGGCTGTAGTCTCAGACAGAAAGCCCACAAAGTAATTGCTGAAATGGAAGGAACTGGCACTCTCGTAAGCCCTGAGCCACCTGCACATAAGAAGAGATGAGAATTTAGAAACTCGCGAAATATTTGCACACCCAATTTTCCAAGAGAAATTTAAGGCCCTATATGGAGACTTACCTAATTAAAGTACTCCTGGCATGCACAGGAAAAGAAAGGAAAGGAAAGGAAAGAAAAGTAAAGAAGAGAAGTCAAACAGAAAACAAGTAAGAAATAAATCAATACACTGGTTAGAGACTATTGTAGGTATTGACAGTTTGCTAAAGTGCCTACGTGAATTTAGAAAGGAAAAAAAAGCAAGGGTCTAGTTGCAACCCACTGACAAACACACATACCCCACACACAAAATATATGGAAACAACAGATGAGGAAATAGGTGATGAGGAAAAACAGATGGATTTAATGGCTCCAGATTTCCCTTTCATATGCTATGTAGCATGAAAGATTAAAACAAATTTGCATGCTGATGCTCATTTATCATAAGTCACACAAACCTCTAAATTATAGCCCTATTCTTTAAACAGGCCAATTTTTCAAAAAGCAGAAATGCATGCAAATGTTTAGCTCTGGTTAAATTGTATATTTCAATAAATTTCTTAAGTGAACAGAAATTGTACATGGAACAAAATTAAACATAACAGTCTTCTGCAAATTTGAGTGCAGACTTACTATTTTATGGCATTACTTTACATATATAAAGAAAGAAAATTGCAAACATAATAAGGTGCAAAAGTTGAATTCAGAATTTGTAATACTCCTTTGGCTGAAATAACAGCTTCCAAATATTCCTAGATCTTTCATACATTACATGTTTGAGATCTCCTCACAGAATTTACCTATTTAATGGCGCGTATAGACTCCTTTCTGGCAGCTCTGCCTTTATAGACTTCATTCATGATGCCAGATTGCTACATGGTGAAGTACTGCTGTTGTAGGTAGGTAAAGGAGTCCCTGCAGATTTTACTCCACTAAGTATAGGGGGTGGTGCACATCTCTGTTTCAAGGCCATTAAGCCAGTGCTGTGCAAAGACATTTCCATCGTTATATAGCCAGCATGACAGCACGGCGCACTGTTACCTTCCCACCAAAGTGGTACCTATTTATCTACTCGCATTTGCATGCTTTCAACTGCTAGGTTGGCAGGAGGTGGGTGGGGCGAGGACTGGAGTTCACACCATCAAGTGGCACTTGGATTTCGAACTTGCGCTGCCAGTTTTCTGGCCAACAAAGCCAAGTGCATCTTAACCCCTGAGCCACCGCACTGCCCTTATTGCTGTTGTAGGGAGAGATGAAATTCAGTTGGGGGGAAGGAGGGTCAAGGCACTCAAAGAAGAGTAGCTGGTGAGACCCGAAAACTACTTGATCCAGAAGAGCTCGTGGAAGCCAACCAGGGCTATGAATTTTAACTCCTCTCAAATAACTTATCCTGGTTGAATAGTTCATATACTTTAGAAATCTAGAACTGGGTCCTCTGAGATAATCTAACTTTCCCTAGGAAGTCATATTATACAATCTGAAATAAGCTAGAAATTTCCTTGTCTCAATTTCTATTACACTTTTCTAAGGATTGTTTAGATCCAAGACTCATCTTTTGATCTCCTGATTTTCTGGCGATTATGTGACAAGATCTCTCCTGTTTGACTCATTCTAATTACTCATGCCTTTCTCTCCCATGGTCCCTTAAACAAAAAGCAATTGCTTTTTCTCCCTCCTGGCAAGCTACCCGTTGATTAAATTCTGTAGAAAACACTGCATTAGAGGCACTTCCTCCTCTGGGCCTGATGGATCAGGGTGGGGAGTTCTATGGTGATTTTAAAAGAATTAATTCTTGCCTGGAAAAAAATCAAAAAGGCCTGTTCCAGACTTTCCACTGCACCTCTGCACCATTATGTCCAATTCTCAGCCAGAATTGGACATAATGGCAATTGCAGCCAACTGCACCTTGAGATATATACCTGAGGAATCTGCTTTTTTAAAATATATGCAATATAGCCTTTTTCACCATAAACGTAATCTTTGCTTTACGACCACTATAGGATAGGAAAATCTGTCAATAAGCAGTGCGATTGTTAATTGAGGCATCGGGTGACAGCAGCCAATTTTATGACCTTTTTTTTGTCACAGTCATTAAACACATCACCGTGGTCATTAAGTGAGTCACAGCGTATGACCTTATCTGCTGGCTTCCCAATGATTTTGCTTTTCAGACGCTAGCTGTCAAGGTGGCAAATGGCAATCATGTGACCATGGGACACTGCCACTGTTGTAAATGTACGATGGTTGCCAAGCACCTGAATCACGATCGCTGTGAGGACCAGTCGTCACTTTTTTCCTCATAACTTTAAATGGTTGCTAAACAAATGGTCATAAATTGAGAGCTGCCTGTAAATACAATGTTCTTCACTCTGGTTGTTTTCTTGCAAGTAAACAAGTCAGATTGCAGATTTGTCCAACTAAGAAATAGCCTATGAATATGAGCAGAGATGGACTAACACTACATGCTAATTCCAGTCATGGAATCTATTGAAGTAATGACTCTTAACTAACATTTGGAGAAAGCAGGATGCCCTGTGGCATGGAAAGTCACCTGGATTTTAAATTTGTTATACTCGTTACAGACAAAGTAGTCACTGTTAAAGCACTGACTTCTGAAATATATTCCAACTGATATCTTATGCCAAGTTAGGTTCCAATGTCTTACTTCAGCACCCATGAGGTGGCATTTCCTTCTCAAGAAACCAAGGAAGTTCCACTTGGATCTAGAAAAAGTCCGTTCTGGAGTGTATGCTTCCAGCTGAGCATTCTGATCTCTAGTGAGAAAGTCTCGTGGATAGACTGATTGTCTGCTTTTCTGCTTTCCAATAATAGCTGCTGCGCTAAGAATTTGCCTATTTCTTTACTTTAGGGCTGATCATAATATTAGATGGATAAAGCATAAATTCACCTGGGTAGGCTATTTGGAGCTGGGATGTGTTGGCTTTTCATAGCCCTTCTTCTCCAACAACCAGCGGAGTTCCAAAATATTATCTAACAACTTCTCAGCAGTTTTATTCTACTAAAGGGACATCTGTTTTTCAGCCATCATCTCAGTAAAAATGTCTTTCAAATTTTGCTAATGTTCTAAGGAACTGTGATAGCATACTAAGAATAAAAAAGTAATTGTTTGTGTCCACTGATTGTGCTCAGATTTTTGCCACCACATTATCCAACATGACAAATTGTCAAAAGTGGCTGTATGGAAGATATATAACACCTCTGCAATGGAGGAATAGAGCCCCTGAATGGCTTCAAGGTAATAAAGCAGACCTACACATGCAGCAATCTATGCCTACAGGCTACAGGCAAGATTAGAGACTTCTGAAGACATGATGTGTCACATGATGAGCCCTAATGACTTAATGCCAATATACTACAAGACCGCAATTGCTGGGTCACAAACATCTCTGACATAAGCTTGAAAGAAATCTCGTATCACAATGTTCCCAATAAAGTGACAGAACAAATGGTCTGGTGGTGAAATGTAGACAACAGTCATGTAGATGTCAAGAATTGTCAATGAGATGTCTGGCCAACTGCTATCATCTAAGTCATATTACCTGCTTCTGCGCTTCCTGTCACGTGGGATGTGATACCAATGAGAGAAAGCAAGGGAGGAGAGAGAAGGGTTAAACTAAGTTAAAGTTGGTGGAAAGAGAGAAAAAAGAAGTTCATTCAGTCACTGTACATTCTGAATTATGTTTTTCTGAAAAAGCACCTCCAGAGAAAGTTAACTACATGCAGGAAAAGTATGACATGCACAACTTTTCCCTATGCTGTTGAAAGATGCCACAAACTGCTGAGCTTCTCTTGACCTCTCAACTGTTAAACCCAAAATGTGAAGTAAGCAAACCAGAGGCCTACTGAAGTGCATGAGCTACAATTTCCAGGATCTCTCCCTGTGGCTGACTGGCATTGATGGGAGTTGGAGTTCAGCCACTTCTGAACAGCCACAATTCCTTTCTCCTGCATTAAAATGTCTCAATATTCCTTGGATTTTCTGTTTCATGCAGTGTAGGATAAGATAAACAAGATGTGGCTTAGAAATACATGATCAGCATAGATAAAATCTAAGTTCTAGGAAATTCCAAGTGGATTTGCTGTAGTCTGAGTGATCACGCATAGATAAATGCTTAACTCTGTACCACAGAACTATATTTAATCTGATGATGAAAGTACACTATATAAACCATTAAGAACCCTCAGCTGGAGAAGGAGATTTTCTGTACTAATCAACTTAATGTTTTGGGGTTTTTTTTGCCTGAGGAAGCATAATGGTAAATGATGCTTCCCTCAAGTCATTTTCCACTTCTGAGACACAATATCCGGCAAGAATCTCTACTTGATGGTAAAGAGAAATGCTAAATTAAACAGCTAACAATCTGCTGTTTTCTTTTTTTATCAGACTCAAGATCAGGTGCCTGAGACACTATCCCAATCTGTCTAATAACAGATATCACAATAATCTTCAAGTGCATGATGATGCCCTATTAAAAACATTCTGACAGTCAGAGGCCTTTCAGGACATACTGTGGCCTATAACCACCACAACTCCTTAAACAATATTTTTTAGAATGAAAGTCTGGAGGAATTAAAATGGGCTGCTGCTTACAAACTATCCATGTAGAGCTAGAGATCCGCATAAAAATGAGCTGACATTTCAAGGGCATAGCTGCACGGTTGATTCTACTCCATTTCTTTTCACCCAGTGCTGATAGCACCATAAAGCCAACCCCCAAATAAGTCAAGGGAATACTAAAAG
The DNA here is from genome assembly GCA_032467955.1 of Pseudoxenodon macrops. NCBI lineage: Eukaryota > Metazoa > Chordata > Lepidosauria > Squamata > Pseudoxenodontidae > Pseudoxenodon > Pseudoxenodon macrops. The sequence continues at coordinate 11,529 of JANHFT010003434.1, forward strand.
TCCTTCTAAAAATATTAAACCCAAAATGTATCTTGCCACAGTTAAAAATCCAGAGGTATTGCCGGAAGAGGATTGAAGGAGCCATTAACTTAGGTAAGAAACTTCAAAACATTTCATTTTTATATATCTCCAGGGTTTTTTCCCCTAAAATTTTACTTGATTTTTAATTCAGATTTAGTGTTTGAAAGCTCCTTTACCACTGCTGGCAAACTTCAGCTGTGGGAGCGTATGGGAAATTGAGTCTTAGAACATCAATTCAGAGCAAGGCACTTACTTCCTGAGTTGCCTGTAGCTGTAGAGGGGTATGAAGTATGAGAAGAGATAGGGAGCCACGCAGGTGGACATGATGAGGCACACAAGGCAGAGGAAGAAGCTCAGAAAGACCTTCTGAAACCAGGAGAAAGTCTATGTGGAAAGAACCAAAACCAATCATTATGTAATGAGGATCCGCTGTGTGGATTCCAGTCGTGGTAGGTTTTCATTCACCTGCATCTCCATTAGCTACAAAGCAGTCCCGTCCCCCCCATTTTATGTACAATCCCGTGCATAGATGCAAAAACCTTGTTCTGATTCACAGGATCCCTTCCAAAATTAAGCTCCAGTAGAAGGAGGAGATTACTGAAGACATGGGAAGACCATATTAATTGCTTTTAAATTAAATTTTAGTGCAATTGCAAAATTATATAAACTAATAATATAAATGAAATTAAAATTGAGTGCTGCTTTCATGGTCCGTGGGAATGGCTTTGGGAGATGAGGGGTAGAAATGTTATGTAGGGAATGACCAGATAAAAGGGGGAGGGAGCCCACAGCTGAGAAACGGGCAGAGAAAGGAACTTAGAAAGGATCTGCCCTAATTTATCAGGCGGTAAAGAAAGACAGTGGAAGATTTGTACCTTCAGACTTGCAAGATTCTGTTAAAACAACCTTACAATAATAATGTAGAGTTGGCTCATCTTGTGTGTTTCCCATCTGCTCTACTTGGGTGGCCGATAATTGTCTAGAGATACTCTAATGGTGGACGGTATGTAAATAAATGTGTAAATAAGATTTAATTATATTTTAAGTAAGTTCACTTCCATTTAATTGTGAACTTCTTTACTTCCTACTTGTTAGTTCCCACCCACCTGAGTTTTGCAATGGGGCCCTTAGCAAGTCAATCAAAGACTGAGTGCATCCCTCCCCACTCCCCCTCCACAGGTGGTACAATCCTCTCTTAATGGAATGAGCCACATCAAGCTGGGAGAGGGTGAGCTAGAGGAAGAGTTGCACTTTGGAGAAATACTTCACCTTTGAAGATTTGGAATAGTGTTCTACATTCCACTTTACTGTTTCTCCTCTACATAAGAAAGACTGAAATATGTAAGTAGAATGCTAAACAACTACTCAGTAAAAATATGGCTGCTTCTATTTTGGCCAATGAAAGAAAACAAATAATCAGTTCAAATAATCATTTCATAAACATAATTGTAGCATGGTTTCTATAAAAAATAGAGGTCCTTCGTTCTCCATGGCCCAAACCTTTCCAACTATGAGCCTAAATAGTAAAATTAAAGAACTCTGTCATGCCTTGATCATTTGCAACTACAAGAAGTCTGGAGAAAAACTTTTAACAAATACCATATTTTTCGGACTATAAGACACACCGGCGTATAAGACGCACCAAGATTTCAAAGAGGTAAGTAAGAAAAGAAAGTTTTTGTCCTCCCCGCCCCCAGGAGCATTCTGCAGGTCTCCCAAACCCTCTGTTCACACTGTTTTTTTTGCAAAAACGGGGTGCTCAGAGGGTTTGGGAGGTCTGCAGACTGCTTCTGAGGGCTGAGGGAAGGCAAAAACGGCCCGTTTTTTGTCCATTTTTCACAAAAACGGGGGCAGTTTT
>JANHFT010003434.1:25751-45099 GCA_032467955.1 Pseudoxenodon macrops
CGAGAACGCCCGCCAGCTGACTGGCTGACGGCACGAGAGGCGCCCTCGGGGGAGGGTGACGTAACGGGGACAGAGTGGGGTGGGGGCGGGGTGTTAGCGCCCCGGCGCGCGGTGCCTCCGCCGCAGAGCGAAGGTGGAGGGGTCGGGATGGCAGCGGTGGCGGCCCCGGGGGGAGCAGCAGAGGCATCCCCGCTGCCGACTCCCGGAGGGGGTGGGGCCGGAGCAGGACCGGGACCACGGCTGCAGCCCCAAGAAGAAGAAGAACACGAAGTGGTTCGTGTGCGGGTCAAGGTGAGCGACCCAGAGGCGAAGGCGCCAGGTGTGGCGGGGTTCAGTGGCTGGGGAGGAAGGGAGAAGCCACAGGTGGGAGATGCGTCCCTCCCAGGTGTTCCCCATGGACCTCTGGGGTCTAGTCGGCCAAAGGATCTTGCCCCATAATGATGTCACAGGGCAGGGCAGCCTTCCCTAACCTGGGCTCTCCTGGAAGGGTGGCCCACAAGATTGCTGGAGCTGAATCTTCCGCCGAATGAAATGTGGATAATAATTGGGTAAGAAATGATGGAAGGGTTGAATGAACACCAGAGGAAAGCAGAGCTGGGGTTCCAACATTATTCTTCAGCAGCACTTGCAGGGGGGGGTTTAATTGTAGGGAGGCTAGCTGGCTGTGAAATTGGCCTCGTAGTTGGCATGGAAATCTGTTTATTTCCAAGGTAACCTTGCAAAATGTATATCTTCTTGCGGTGGCTGAGGCATTGCTCTTTTGTTCAGGGAACCATAGGCTCCAATTTTCATTGTTTCATAAAATGTGCTGAAGTCACTTGACTGTTCGGATATCATGCTATGCTAGGTCTTTGGTTTGTATTAACTGTAGCTTGGAATCAAAACTACATTTAAATTTCCAGTTTGGTAATATGTGCTATTTTTCTAACCAAGCTTAAACTTTTCTAAATGTAACATACTCAAAGTAATATTAGAGTTTTTATTCTGGCGTTCTGATTTTAAATGATTTAGAAATAAGGATATTTTGTTATTGTTATTTATTAGATTTAATATAGTGGCCCATTCCAGTAGACTCTTTCATGTTATAAGGAACATATATGTTATAAGGAACTACATACGGTATTTAAAAATATTAACTGGAACTACAACCTTCCTTGTTTAGAAATATGTCCTTTTGAATTTGTGGGAATCATGTCAGAATCAGGTCTTTGATTCAACGCTTCAGTAAACATAATTTGGGCCATATTCTAGATTCCATTCAGACACAGCAATTCTTGTTATATCAAGCCAAAAGGCATTTTGTCCTATTTAGTTCTTCTTTTTTTTGCAATACTTTTAAATACATATGGAGAACAGAAGCTTAAATAATAATTATGCACACTTAAACATATATTGATCGTGGCCCTCAATATTTCTAATGGTCTTTCATTATTTCATTTCTTCTAAGTATATTGGAGTCCGTTCCCAGAATTCTTCTCCAGTGTGGTTAATCATAGATGTTTGATCTATTGATTTGGGAAATGTACACAGATTTTGGTTCACTTCTCACTCAAAGTTGATTAGGGAGAGTCAATACCAAGCTGTTTGTAATTTATTTTCCCTTCCCTTTCTCATAGTGATTCTTTTTATTCAGAAGGAATGCCTATAAGCAAAGAGAGGAACTGAAATATTAACAACATACTTTAATGGAGATTGGCTGACAGATATGGGATTGAATCAAATGTGGTCATAATCTTCGTTGTATAATGAAACAGTAATATTTCTTTGTTTTTACCAGGAATTGCTGAGACTATGTACAGTATATGTAGAGATTATGCAGACTATCCAGTTAATAGCAATGCGTTTTAAATCTTACCTATGTGCAATTTCTGCAGAAATGTGAAGGCTTCTTGCAACCTGAGTTCCGGACTTTTGCTGTGGACCCACAGATCACTTCACTGGATGTATTACAGCACATTCTCATCAGAGCTTTTGACCTCAATGGGTGAGTTACAATAACAGAATAACAGGGTTGGAAGGGACCTTGGGGGTCTTCTAGTCCAACTCCCTGCACAAACATGAGACCCTCTATCGTTTCACACAAATGGCTGTTATTTCTATTGAATAGAAATATTGAAATACAATGCTATCATTTATATCATGTCAGTTCTGGAAAGCAAGGACACTGAGGAAATAAATGGCCCTGTCTTTCAGCTCTCATTGTGATTGTTCCAATTAATGAAAGCAAATTTGCAGCACATCATTGACGGGTTTTAAGCTAGGGGTTTTTGTTTTGAGATATTGGAAGGAGAGCGAGAACTCAGACCGTGAACTGTGAGCAAAGACACTTTGCATCCTTTCTCCAGCCGGGCCACCAAGCCGCAGAGATTGGGGACCACTGTCCTAGAGGCTACCTCTCCCCAATATTTTATCTCCAGAAAAACTGCATTTAATTGGCTGGGGGGTAAATCAGCCCTGTCTCCTTTTTTGAATGATCTCCTGCAACCTTTGCAATGTTGTCTACTCTTGTATTATCCTCTAATGAGGATTTGGTCTGGCTGGAACTTGCCCCAAAGCCCCACTTAACACCAGACCTTATTTCACAGTACACACATGAGATATTTAGTACACGTGTGATTTCTCGCCTTATTTTCTACATAAATATGTGCCATGCTGCAAAAGAGATATTCAGCTTTAGTGAAAAGAACTCTAAACTCTTTGCCTGTATCAGGAAGAAGAATTTTACCATCAGCTATTTAAGCCGAGATAAGCAAAACCAAGAAATGTACTTGTCATTGATGTCAGACTGGGATCTGGGGATGGCCTTTGCTGGAGCATCTAAGCCTTTTTTACAACTAAAGATAGACATCAAGCCCTTGGAAGACAGTGAGTAATTTTTATTTGTCATTAACTAGACAGCAAATAATAAAGATTCTATTCCTTCACATCTTGTTCTCATTCTATACACTTTACTGCAGGGGGCATGTTCCATCAACAGAGTTCCTTATCTTTAGCTTCTCTATTTATATTGTTCTTGTGGGGATGGTGGCTGATAGCTGTTGTAGAAGAGAAGGTATGAATCACAGCATTGACAGATACAGCACTATTAGGCATAGTCATGGATGGGGAAACAGCAATAGGGTTGAACAGGTAAATCTCTGTGTGTGTTTTTTGGTACATCCCACCCATTGCTTGACTTGAAAGCTATCTGTTATCAGGCCCCTTTTTGTACAGTGTACTTTATCAGCCCCTCTTTCCAGCTTGAAGCATGCAAAAATTAAAACATTATGTAAACAAATCACCAAAGACAAGTTCAGAATTCTGGGTGAAAACTCTGCTGACTTAAAATGCAGTTAGACTGAAATATAAGCTTGAAAAGGCCTGCCCTGTATTATTTTTCTCAAAAGAATCAAAGTAAGTGAATGCATGAAATCATAGTAGTTGCACTAACTTTGCTTTAAATTCTTCTTTTCTTCTTCTTATAACGAGAGATATATATACCCTCTAGTTTGAATCATTTTTGGTAGACATCTTTGTCCCTGTGAAAATGCAGAGTGGGGAGAGCGATTGGCAGAACTGGTTTGAGGAATGTGCTCACAATATCATACTCTTTCAGGCCCCCTGCTAGAAGATTGGGATATTATCAGCCCTAAGGATGTTATCAGTACCGACCTGCTGCTAGTGGAGAAGAGGTCTCTGGCAGCTGCAGCCCTGCCCTTCACCCAGTCCATCATTTCCCAGGTGGGCCTTCAGGGAGTGGAGTTGCTAGCTTATATTTTCACTGGATGGTATTTGCAACATCTAATAATGCAAAACGAAGTGCCCTGCATTCTTATGAGTCAGTTTCAATATTGCTATATTATACTCTTGTGAAAGCACACTGTTTATATGCACAAGATGCTGGTTGTTCTCTTTATAGACCTTAATGGCTTGGGGTCTGGATATCTAAGAGATTGCCTTTCTCTGGTAAAATCTACCTACCGGCCCTGAACAATCCTGCCCAGGGTCCCCATTTACTAGGAGATGCAGTGTGAGAAGGCCTGACAACAGCATTCTTCGTAGTACTCTTTGTCCCATGGAACAGCTTATGCTCCAAAGTGAGGATGGATCCCACTGTTGTGTCCTTCTGGAGAATTGTAAAGAAGCTATCTTTTCCAGAGGGTCTTTCAGAATTGATTCTGAAGCCATCAGAATGAGCCGTATTCTAGTACGTTGAAGTATTTATCTAGTATTTATGCAGTTTGTGCTCTAGTCTGGCAAGATTGCTGCCTATAGGTGAGCAACAAATATACTACTCTGATCAGCTCATTGTGTGGCTTCTGTTTTCTTTTCGTGCCTGACACGAATTACTCTTCCCCAACCCTCCAATTTTTAAGGAGTAGTTAACCTAAAATCTTGCATGGTAAAATAATTGAACTATTTGTGATGTGTGGTTTAGTTTTGTTTTTTCCCCCCTTCCAGTTTTAAGTCATTGACTGCTGTTGTTCACCTCAGCTTTCTTTTTTGCTTTTTGTCAGGTGGGACGGACATTGTCAAAGGTCCAGCAGGCACTCAGCTGGTCCTATGGGGAAGATGTCAAACCTTTCAAACCTCCCTTGAGTGACTCAGAATTCCATACGTATTTGAATCATGAAGGCCAGTTGACAAGACCAGCAGAACTGCGCCTCCGAATCTTCCATGGTGGAGTTGAGCCTTCATTGCGCAAGGTGAGAACATTGCGCAAGGCATTTGGGCTGGTAGTGATTGTCCGCCCCTTCTTGTAGGGGAAAGATTTATTCCTGTCGCTGATCCATCAACTAGTCACTATTGATGAAAAAAGTTTCTTTTAAAACTGAATCCACCCTATCTCTGCAGGTTGTTTGGAGATATTTGCTAAATGTCTATCCTGATGGCTTGACTGGACAGGAGCGTATGGATTACATGAAGCAGAAGACACGTGAGTATGAGCAACTGAAGGGGGAATGGGAAGCACGGACCAACCCTGAAGACCTGGATTTCATCCGTAGTAATGTGCTGAAGGATGTTCTGCGAACAGATCGCACTCATCCCTACTATGCTGGTTCAGATGATAACCCTCACCTGACAGCCCTGCATGACCTGCTGACCACCTATGCTGTGACCCACCCACAGATTTCCTACTGTCAGGGTATGAGTGACATTGCTTCTCCCATCCTGGCTGTAATGGACAGTGAAGCACATGCCTTCATCTGTTTCTGTGGCATCATGAAACGCCTGGAAGGTAACTTCCAGGTAGATGGTGAAGTCATGTCAGTTAAATTTACCCATCTCAAGCTTCTCCTCCGCCATTCAGATCCAGATTTCTACTCCTACCTCCTGTCTCGGGGTGCTGATGACCTCTTCTTTTGCTATCGTTGGCTGCTGTTGGAGCTGAAACGGGAGTTTGCATTTGAGGATGCCTTGCGCATGCTGGAGATCACATGGAGTTCCTTTCCTCCTGATCCTCCAGAGAAGGAGGTGGAATTAGTGGGCCCTCCCGCCAGGCCCGGAGACAGCAGCCAGTCTATCCGAAGGAGACACATGCTACGCCCAGCTTGTAGCTTTGAGGCAGCTGGGGATCGGCCGTGCCAGGGGGCAGTTGCTGAAGAGAAGGTATTAGCAAAGCAGTCTAGTTTTGGGGAATTCAAGTATTACATTACTCATAATGAAGACAATTTGGAGGATGACCCGTCTCTCGGATCCCAACATTCAGAAGATGAGAAGGAAGATTGCACCAGTGAGCAGGATCCATTGATTCAGACAACTAACATGGCTAAATCCTTCTCTGCTCCATCTCTTCGGGCCTTGACACCACCCTCTCGAGATTCTGTCTCCTCCTCAACTAACGGCAATGAGGAAAGTCAATCAGAGGAAGAGAAGGGAGACTCGGTGGTTAATACCCCTTCTTCTCCCTCCCATGGACCTACTTCTTCTTCTACTCCTCCTGCCCTAGTCAGCCTCCCTCCTCCCCAAGAATTTGGCAAAGGCAACCCCTTTGTACTCTTCTTATGCCTTGCCATTCTTTTGGAGCATCGAGACCATATAATCAAAAACAACATGGACTACAATGAGTTAGCCATGCATTTTGATCGCTTGGTCCGCCGGCACAACCTTAACAAGATCCTTCACCGTGCCAAGGCCCTGTTTGCTAACTACTTACAGTCAGAAGTTTGGGATTCTGAAGAGGGAGATGAGGCAGCAGCTGAATCTCCTGCGGTTTCATGATTTCCCCCTTCATCTTGATGTGTAGGGACAGGTTCCCTGTGGTCATTATGGTGCAAGCATCGATGTGGAAGAGTGGTCAGTGAAGTAATCCAATTTAGGCTCAAACATTCAGCAATCCTCTTGGAAGATGGTCTGGAGCAACTAGATTGGATTGCCACACTCAATACACCTTCTGTATCTAATGTATCTGTTTTTAACGAACTCTTTGGGCAAATATCCCATCCATTTTGGTGCCCCCCTTCTCTTCCAAGTGCTAAATAGTCTTTCAAAGAAGAGTTTACCCTGGAGCAGCCAGGTTCTTCCCATTGCCCCTCCCTGATCAATACTTCCCAAATGTTTCTCCCTCTGTCTATTGCCCACTTCATTTCTTAAGATGTTGGTTGCTAAGAGACCCAGATTGATTTCTGATCCTTCTAGAATCAGGATCTTTTCTTCCACATAGCTTTGCCAAAAACATTTTTAATGTTCCATCATGGTATATTTTTATTTTCTAGCAGTTTGAGCTCGTCAGATATTATACAAAGATGCCTCAGCTTTTTTTAAAAAAATGCTTCATATGCTTATTTCAGTGTTTTTTGGCCCAAGTTTTTTTTTATTTTAAAAGCACCTCATTTTTTTCTGGGGCTTCTGTTCCACTTGTAGCTTTTGATTGTTAAAAAAAAAACCTAATATCCATAAACATGTAAAAACAAAAACAAAACACACTGGATGTGTTCCAAAACTGGCAATTATCTGAAGGAGAGTCAACAGTTTAATGAGAGGTTGGGCAGAGAGAGTAAGTGGAGACCTGATGCCAAAGTGCCCTTAAGAGAATAAATTTGAGGTGTGCAGTACTTTATGCTGTACTTGCATGTGCCTTTTGATTAGTTGTCTTCCCAAAAACATATCCAAGATTGACTCTCTGCACATATAACCATGTCTGAATAGGTGAGGGCCATTTGTAGGTAATTTAGCTGGCCCTATTTAAATCCAGATCCTTGCTCAAAGTGTCAGGTTGTCATAATAGCTCTAAAATATGTAGCAGGAAATTCTGTATCTTGCTGCTAGACAGAAGTCATTTCTACTATTATTTGTTAACCTGATACCAAGGAGGAACACATAATACTATGTGCAATTTGATTTCCTGCCAGAGATTTTTGAATCTTTGACTCTCCCCAATGGTTATTTTAGGGTTATAGTAAAAATAGATTCTTGCTCTTGCCTGTTGTCTACGGTTAAACTAGATGAGAGAGGTGATAAGAGATTTAAGTTTGAAGACAGTGCTGAATGATGTCAAAGCTGAGGTATGTTGGTTGCATCTTTTCTGTCTAGGTCCAAAGACATCTGCCTAGAAGAATTTTCCCCATTCTGCTTTAATCAGTTGAGCAGAAAGGCAAAATTCTTGCAGCCAGCCAGCTGTGTTCCTTGAGGTCAGTTTTCTACCCGTAACATCATCAGGCAGTTTGAATCCATATTTCTTTTAAGTTCTTTTAAGTTAGGCATCTTCTGCATCTGTTAATATTTTATTTTGAGACACAGGGAGGAGGAAATGTCTTCCCTTAGTAATATTGGATATACAAGCACATGGCTATTGGCTTTTTCCTCTTAGCCTCAGCCTTTCTTTATAGATTGGGTAAAGCTGGCATGCAGGGGTTTTCTAATCCATTTTAATTAAATGGCCACTAGAAGGAGCTGGAACTTAATTTAAGGTAACCTATGAAGCAATGGTGAAATAGGTCTGTAAAGTAGGGACAGGCAACCTGTCACATTCACAATCCCTTTTTATTAGCCTTCTTAGCTAGAGCGAATTAGATTTTGTAACATCTGGAAGACTTCAACCCCTGGGGAGGAGTATTCTTTACCTGGTTGGATGAAGGGCATTTATGAAGTTGGAGTAATTGCAGGGATGATGATATTTAATCAAACTATTTAAACTACAAGCCTTTTGGAGAGGCCAAGTAAAGGGCATTTGAGTTCCCCATACTGATGGTTAAAAGTGTGCTACTACCAACTCATGGCTGTAAATGGTGCCTTAAGATCTTTGATATTAATGAGGTGCATCCTCCCGCAATGTAGAAAACAGCAGGTCTTGCTTTTAAGGAAATCATATTCTTAATTTACTCAGCTGTTTCCTGAGTGAACAATATGAGTTATGAACACAACTTTTGGAGGTCATAAGAGAATCAGGTATTATGGATTACAATTAGCATTTCTAATTATTTTTCAACACTTTCCCCTTTTGTGTAATAGTCTGATCTGGGACTGTCACATTACACATTTAAACTATATCCTATTTTTCTGTATATTCTATGTCTTTTTCCAACCAAACGTCTCCCTTGTATTGGTTTTAGTTACCTTGAAACCACAGATCCACTCAGACAGCTGGTTCAAAACTCAGGATGTAAATTGCCCTGCATTCTGATTCATGCTGATGGTATTCCAACTTGTGTAACAATAGCTAGTGATGTCGGAGGGCAACCAGGCAGGCTGTGGGAATACCAAAATATCAAGACCATCTCCAATTCTTTCTGTGCTCCATGTTGCCTAAGCTAGCTTCCTATCTAGTTTACAACAATGCTTCTCCGTGGGAATTTTTTGTTTCTTCTAGAAAAGGCTTCTGCCTAAGAATCAATGGCTATTTCCATCATGATTTGCCCTTTGTGTTACCACGAGCTTACATGAAAGCATGCATGTAATAAACTATAATTAGTTGAGGCTGGAATTTGAAGCCATATGTTAACCTTCTCACATGACATCTGAGAATATAAGAGCGGTCAAGTGATATGATAACATCATGCTAGTCCTTAGATAGGCCAGGCTGACTTGAGACCAGATATGAACTCTGTAGCCATATTTATCAGCATATTTCAAAGTACTAGTGAGAGGTGGGCACATCTTACTGCTTCCCTAACAGTGAGCATTTCATATGCTGCTGGTGATAACTGAATTGGGCAGAATATTGAACAGAATACTTTTAGGTAGACAAAAACTCATGGACTTTCTCAAAAGATCTGAGGCAGTAAGATGACATGGAGCAGCCATAGCTATTGCATAGATTTCCCATGTGTGAGATTTAATTTTCTGTTTTAATTTGGTTTGGGCATATATTTTAATCACACATTCTGAAGCATTTTAGTTAAGTTTATTTAACTAACTAAATCTCTCCCTTTTGATTCTTGATTGGTAGGTAAAGGGCTAATAATGCTGGGCTTAAACTGTGGCATTTTTTTCAGATGGGAACCCCTTTTCTTTTTAGCTTATCCCTTTCTAATCAGCTGAAATTTCTAACAGGGCTGTCAGTACAAAATAGTTACTATTGGAATCACATCAGCTGCATTAGTTTTAAGAGTCTTGAGTTTCAACACTAAGCAAGTTGCAGGCAACATATTTTATTCTGACTTGTGGAGGGTGGATCACAGACCCCCCTTGGTGATTTGCTTCCTCCATGGTGCTATTGGAGTCTCTGTGTCTCAGCTAGGTTCTCTTGGTTATTTGTTTAACTTCCGGACAACTGGTATACAATCTGGATAGCTTTCCCCCCCTCTTTATGAGGACAGGATGGACCTGACCTGTATACAATCTGGATAGCTTTCCCCCCCTCTTTATGAGGACAGGATGGGCCTGACCTGTATACAATCTGGATAGCTTTCCCCCCCTCTTTATGAGGACAGGATGGGCCTGACCTGTGCCTTTTCCTATGCTCAGAAAACTTGCTTTAGGATTAAATGTGGACCTGCCACCAAGTTTGAATACAGAGGTAAGACTCAATCATAATAATAGGCTGTATGTGTACACTTGTTTTGAACCTTAAACTTGGACTGATTGGGAGGTAGAGGTGTTCATTTTATCTCACATGTCAAATAACAAATTACACACTAAATTGTGATTCATCTCTTTATGAGGCAAACACTGTAAAATAAGTAAAACTAACCGGAATTTAAGTTCCTTCTTCAGATTACTTCAGATGCAAGACATGTTTTTTTTATTTCAGAGAGATATTCAACTGAAATTTAGTCTCTTGCATCCAAAGGCTTTAAATGGGAGTCTGTGAAATGAGAACAATTCATACTGTTTTTGATTAAATAAATCTTTGCCATATTTCAAAAGCATGTAAATCCTTCGTGTCCATAAAAGATTAGGAACAGAACAAGTAAACCTCCATGCAACTGGCAGTAATGCTGTAATTGTATAATTTTCAGCTCCTTTTAATTAATTGCTTGACTTCAGTGACCATCCAAAGTTTATGCTTAAAATGTATTGCTTCTCCAAATCTCTATATAATTCTACTTGCTTATTTTTCACTGCTGCTTTCTTCCATTAGTGTACTAAACTAGTTCTCGGAGGCAAATAATGGAATTGACTAATGCTATATTGCAAAAATAATTGGTTGCATCAGTGGGAGGAGAAGATACCTTACACAGACCCTCTCTGTACTGTTTGAGATGTCCCTGAACTTTCCTTGCCTTATAATCCCTGCCTGCTGCTCTGGGTTTTCTTCCCTCTCTACTGTTATCACCAACAACAACTTTATAATTCAGATTCTCCTATTTGTTTCTCAGGCAGAGAATCTGACTATCAGGCAGCTACCACATGGAGATGGATCTGATCTAGTTATTAAAATTCAATGAAACAGCCTGGCAGTTTGAGTGAAATGAACAGAAATTCTTTTATGAGGTTTGCATAAGGATTTTGTCACAATTCTTTAATAGCAGAAATAGTAGGGATAGTACGGAAGCTACCTGTATGCCTTATTTCTGCTTCTAGATGTACACCAAGAGGGGAGTCCTTGGAGTTTATTACAGGGGTTCAATTTCTCCCCCCTTGGTAACCTTGAGAACTATGTTACAGCTGATATCATTTATCAGCCAATCTCTGTGTACAAATGCTATAACAGAAACTCTTACTTTGCATGACTCCGTCTTTGGAGCCTCCTATGGTACTTGAAAGCTGGTGGCCAAATTCTGTTAGATTTCCTTCCTCCATTTCTGCCCCCATGCCTGAGGGAAGACTTTTAATTTATTAAAGTTTGTTATTCGGTCTTATATTTATATCTATATATTTTTATCTTGCCATTGTATTTTCCTTTGTGTGCTATTTATTTATACATGGTTTTTTTCTTTCTTTCTTTGTTGTTGTGATGCTTTACATTTGTAACAGGGACTCGTGAAGAGCACCAAGGCTTTAAGGAAGGTTGTATGAGCTAAGAACCGGTGGTGCCAGAATCCTGGTGCTTGCATATTTTGTCTACTATCTTTGTAGTGTTACACCGAGTCTTAAAAAGATGGTGAGCTTGTTCAAAGCTGAAGAGAATCCTTTTGAAAATTAGGTTTGCAATAAAAAGATAGAAGGGAGTCAAGTAAAGTGTGTAGCCAAAGGTATATAAACTGGCCAGCTCAGATAGAGGTGACTGTGACAGTGCCATTGAGACCCATTCTATCTAAAGTTTTGAGAAGTTCCCCTAAGCAAGCACCTGTGAGATGAATGGTAATACAAAAGGAATTCTTCTCTTCAGTTCATTTGTTTGAGGTTTGCACAAGAACATTCCCAATATCCTCCATAAATGAGTAGAAAAGAGGTATGTGGAGTTCCTGCCTCAGGCAACAAGATATTTTGGCTGATATAATTCTGGATTTTAGTCATGATAAGGTTTAAAGTTGCTTTGATGGGCTGAGAAAATGGAAACCTTTAATATATTCTTGATAACCTCTAGTCACTTAGGTTTATTCCACTGGATAGTTTCTAAGATTCAGTTGATCAGGGATTGGTCATCACCAGCAGGCCTGAAGAAGAAACCAAAAAGGAAGTGACCAGAGAAAAGCTGTATGATATTTAGAGTTAATTTTCTGTTTCAGCCCTCACTCCACCTCTCCTCAGGACAAGGCATTTATACTGTTGCATGCTTGACAGTACCATTCTCATATAAACTTTTTTTTTTTCCTGGCTCATGTACTTCTGTAACTATTTTCCAATTTTATCTCCTCTTAATGTATTGCGGTTAAATTCAGATGGCCATTTTTCTTTCTGGGCCTAGACACTTTTGTCTCTCTTGCTTAAAACAAATATGATAAAGGTTTGAAAGACTTAATTAAAAAAACTTGTTGCTTGTTGCCTTGGTTTGTGAATTATAGGAGTGGACCGGCCCAGCTTTGTTCTTTGCTAAGGCAATTTACATTTCCTGTGTTATCAGATTCTAATGTCAGCTTAGTGACTTGATTAAGTTGCTGAGAACTGGAGGAGAGACACAGAATCCTTATCTTGTACGGTATTAATGTAGTGGCTTCAAGAGAAAAGAGGAGGAGGAGGAGCTAACGAGCAAAATATGGCCAAAACAAATACTTAATATTTTAATGGGGAATACTTCAATCTTAAAAATAGAATCCTATGGGCATGCCCAGTTCATTGATTTTGCCAATCGAAGAGATTGGTTGACAAATGAACATTTGACATAAGGAGTTTTAAGAAACTTAAGAGAAACCCAATCCTGCAGTATGATATACTCTGCCTTAAAGCACTAGAAAATATCTCTGTGTATAGGATAGATAAGAAGAAAGAAAATGGTGCCCAAAATCTTTAAAATGGTGCCCACAATATTTTAGGCTAGCACTACAAAAGCTGCAAGGAGAAAATCATGGCAAACCAATTTGGAAGAAATTTAACTATCAGCACAAGAAGGGTAGATTGGGATGGTAATCAAGCTGATACCAGACATACAGAAAACAATTGTCAGTGGATGATTTAAAAAAGCACATTAAAAATCTGTTAAAGAGTGGAACTGGAAGAGTGATTGAACATTATTGCTTCAACCTTGGTTTTTAATGTTGGTGTTAATGAATATATATTGATGGCACTATAGAACCATGGAAATAACATACAGGTAATCTTTGACTTACAGCCATTCATTTAGTGACTGTTTGAAGTTACAATGGCACTGAAAAAAAGTGACATGACCGATTTTCACATAACTGTTGCAGGATCCCCCTTATTATGTAATCAAAGTTTGGGCTCTTCTCACTGGTTCAATGTGATCACTTTTTAAAACCTTCTGACAAGCAAAGTCAATGGGAAAGACAGATTCACTTAACAACTACAGTATCTTATTAAGTTAACAATTGCAGCTATTCACATAACTCTGTCATGAAAGGTCATAATATGAGGCAAAACTCACTTAACAATTGTTTAGCAACAGAAATTTTGACCTCACTTGTGTTTGTAAGTTGAGGACTGTATATAGCGTACTGCCACAGTTGGGAAGCAAAATATGCTGGAGCTCACAAGGACAAAAGAAACAGTTGCACAGGCTGAGAGGTAAGTCATGAAAAATTAAACTCCACATACCGTAGCACAGAAGAAAAAAAGATTAGATCTGGCTTACCAACAATCCAAAAGCAATGGCAGTTTGGCAGTTTGGGCATTTTAAAATGATCTCTGGAAGCTCACCAGGACTGAAGAATGTTTGTAGATTTCTTCTAAAGTTAAAAAAAAAAAAACCATTCAAAGAATGCAAAGGGCATGTGTATATGCACAAAGTATATACTATATACCGTGAAATAAGGGTCTTATTTTCTTTTGACCCTCAAAATAAGCGCTTGGCCTAATTTTGGGGAGGTTTTATTATTTTTGAGGCGCAGGAGGCTGTGAGCATGGTCACCTCAGGGCTGCTGCTTTGTTTTAGGTAGGGCTTATTTTAGCACATGTGCTCAAAAGCCTGATTGGGCTTATTATCTGGGGAGGTCTTATTTCCAGGGAAACAGGGTATGTGCACACAGACATATACATCAAATCTCTACAAGTATGTCAAATACTAATATGTATTTTCATTACCTGAACATATTAGCAACATTTGTATGTAAAGCACAATATTACACCTACATGTGCAGGTCTTTAAGATAAAGACTCAAAACTCAACTTTTGACTACTAAAACAGTTTTCTTAGCAATGATGTCAAGTGATTTAGCTATTGCTTCCTGTTGATATATTGTTGTAACTTCCCAGTCTAGCTTACTATCCTTGAGTTTCTTGATGGTCTTGCACCTGAGCACTAACTAGATTTGATTATACTGTATGTAGGTTTTGGGAGGATTAGCCAGAGTTGGCTATTTGTGTACAAAATCACAACACAATCAATTTACCTTATCTGCATGAACTTTCACAAATCATTTTTTAAAAACAGCATTTATCTGCTAAATTGGCAGGATAGGCTTATCTCAGATTCTTTCTTGGTAGTGGCTAAGTCTAGAAAAAGTTTGGAAGAAAGCAATCTAATTACAAACTGAAACAAAAAAGTTAAAACCACCTAATCATTATATGGCACTAAAGGACAGGTTTTATTTTTCAGTTCAATTCATTCCCCCTCATATTAACCACACTATCTGTCAGCATCTGCTTTCCTATCTTCCTTGCAGCCATTGCAAGTAATGCAATTTGTTTTGTCACAAATAGGTGGTGTTTTGATCTGTGGAAAAGGTTCCTAAAAATAACTTCTTTTAAACAGAACTCAGAACACTAAAGAAAATACCTGTTTTGAGACTGGAATATTTGAAAATGACAGTGTTTTATATTCTGCTTGAGATTTTTCAACTTTTATCAAAATACATAGGGAAGGAGTGAAATTCAGCCTTATGGACCTCTATCTTCAAAAACTGGTTTTTTCCCCCTCAAGAAATCAAAGGTTCCCTAAGCAGGGAGATTTACCTCTTCTACGTCACACATGAAAACTATTTTTGCTAATTTAAATGCACAGTTGGATTCTGTCTTAACAATTTCATAAAGGCTGCTCTGATCCGACACGTTTTATTGTTGTGGAACAGCAAATTTTGAGTAGCAAAATGATACAGAAACTATCAATTTGTATCCCATACAATAACAGATTGTTATAACAAATAATGCGGAAACAACAGTTTCTCACTGCATCTTATGCTGTGTGACTGCTTTTGTCAGCATATGAAAGTGTATTAACCAAATGGAGCTGCAGCAATTATCAGGAAGATTTCTACTAAATGCTGCTGAGTCCAGTAATGATCTGAAATACTTCATTTTAAAGGAGGATATAAATATGTGCTCACAAGATAATCAAGGGGCAATAGATATATTCTGAATGCAAAATGGCAACTCGAGAACAGGTCAGTAATGCTTCGTGAGTTGACATTGCAACAATAAGGAGAGATTTTCTGGATCGGTGTTCTGCAGACTGAAGATGGATATAATTTTATCTCCCCTTCCCCAGGATTGTTATGGAGGAGAATACCAAGCCTTCAAATTAATTTAAAGCTAAGGAAATCCAATACCAGTAATCTTCTAGTACAGAATCTTGAAGTGAATTTGTACTGTATTTAAAAGAAGTGTAATTGTGGTTCTTACTACAATGTACAGTTTATATATACAAACTAGTTATTATTACAATTAATTACTGATCTTTTAGAAGCAAATATTCATTCCCATTAAGGGCCACTTTAAATAGCATCAGAAAGTCCATATACAAAGCCTCCTTCAGTTAGTGTTTTCCAGATGATATATTGCATTATTGGAATTCTGGGTGTGGCAATCCATAGCTAAAGTTAGAAGGTCAGAGAAGGTAGGTTTAAAGAGTTCTACAAGATTAGTCCAAATACAATTTTAATATTTATTGGTTTACATCCCTTCTTTATTTTGTATGATTCAACTGAGCATAGATAATGTCTTCACTTCTCATTTCCCTCACAATAATTATCTTATTTGGGCTAAGAGAGAGTGACTGGCCCAAAGTCTCTCCACTGGCTTTCATATCTAAAGCAGGATTAGAATTCACAGTCCATCAATTTCTAGTCCAGCACTGATCCATTACACCAAAGTCTCTCTTAATGTCACCTTTAGGGTTCATTCTTCCCTGATCCTGGCAGGGTTTACTAATTTATCTCCAATTTGATTTTTCTTTTGTTTACTTTCTGAAAGAACAAATTATAAACAAATTCAAAAGTTGTATTGCCATTACAATTCCAAATGGTCATAAATTGAACAGGGTTGTTTTAGAGCACTTCATTCTCTGATTATTTGTTGTTTCCTGGCTCAACAGAAGATGGAGCAAAACTCTCAGAAGAAAATAATAATCTAAGATTGCAAATATAGGCAGGCTACATACAGGACTCTGGAATTGTACCTTCCTTTCTCTTTTTATATTAAGGCACTATTGTCTTAAGTATTGTACAAAAATTTGAATTTCTGACTTTTAGCTTATTTATGTTGACTGTAAGGAGAAAGTCAGAATCTGAACCAGGGTTCAACTTCATGATGAATATCATCTGTTAGTCATATAACATATTGAAAACAGAACATGTGGAAAGTCACTTATAAATACAGTAACGTGAAGCAGAGTTAAGATTAAGATTAAAAGCCTACAGATGAAGGCTTTTAATTGAAGAAGATTAAATTTCTAAACAGAAACGCTGGTGGCCTTTTTTTCAGAAATCAACCATTAAAACTGGCGGAAAAAATCCCAATTGCGCTATTGCCAAATATAAGAGGGCATAGAACTCTTCAATTTCTGACCTTAATGTTGTAATACTTAAAGCAAACAAGCAAAGAATTCAAAGGACAGTTAAACACAAGAAGCTACAGAACTGAATTTTCCATCAATAAATCAAATGGTTATTGCGTGTGGTTTTTTTCTTGTTTATCCCTTGAGCTATCGGGATGAATGTTCTCCTTCCTACCTTTTATTTCTAGTTTTCATGCTGTTGCTTGTCAAGTTTCAAGCAGACAAAACTGACCCAGCTGCAACTTGGTAAATGGAACATTTGCCAGACACCAGTATAAGAGGTTTAACAGAGCTAAAAGTATCCCAAGTGTCACTAGACCGAGAAGCTGCAAAGAAGTAGAAGCAGAATTAATATCCCCTATCCTTGACTTTTTGAGTGCTGTGTATGGAGAGGTTATGGTCAAGAATGCCTAGCAATTAGAAAGAATAATTCCTGGAAGAGGGAGGACAAACTTACAGTAACTGTTTGATATAGAATAGGATCCTGCCTGTGTCTAATTCAAACATTTTCTGATTTGATATCATTGCACACTCCCTCCATATCCAAATAGCAGAAAGTGCAAAGGCAGGAATTGATTTTATTCAGTTTAGAGGGCAACAAGCAAATGAATTTTGTATCTGCTTGTATCTCCCTGACAAGCAGTATATGGGAAGCCAATGGGCATCCCCAAGGAGAGAACAAATCCCTGAAGAGTAGAATAAGCTGAAGAGCAACCAATTAACTTTTCCTGATACTGTGTGTTGACATTTCAGGGAAACTAGTTAGAAATGTGGAGATTCATGCATTTATTTCTTGCATTTCTATATCATCCAATCTTTCTTTGGCTGAATTACACATAACATTGCATTACAGTTGTATCTATTTCTTGTGAATATTGTTGAGTTGTTAGGATTGCCAGGTGAGGGTTCACTTGGGCCTGTGTGTTAATAAAGGTTTGTCAGTACTGCTCAATGTCAATGCACATGACACAAAGCTAGTGGTGTTTTCGTTTTGAAAACCTGCCCTTTTAGCATTGCCCCAAAGAGGCAACACAGAGCATGCAAGAAGCTCTGAAGCTGGGGCAGGAGATCTGTATGCCTTGTGTCTTGCAAGATAACCAGCTGTCCAGAGAGGGCCTTGCCCCCAAATCCAAGAATCCGTATGCCTCAACTAATGATATCTTCTTCCCTTGGCTGAATGGCATTGAGCCACCATTCTAAGTGGAACTACATGACTGTGAATGGGTCAGGAAGTAAGTTTAATCAAATTGGCATGATGGCTCTTTCTGAATAACCTCATGACATACATGAGACAGGGCACCTGAATGCTGCTTACAGCTCCCTCTTCAACCTCAGCTTTGATAATCCCTAGGGATGAAGATTTGGTACAATCCCAATTAAGTTAGTGGAATCCATTTTAGTACAAGAATGGCTTCTCCTTTTCCCTCCCTGCCTGCCTCTCAGTAAAGGCAAATTTAAGGTCAAGAAAAGGAAACCCTATTAAGTTCAATGGGATGTTCTCTCAGGTAAGCATAAACATATATAGGTTTTCAAGCTAAATAACCAGGTTTGTTTGCAAATGCTTGCAAAATATGTCTATGCTGTTTCAACCAAAATGACTTTAAGCAATTTACTGATTCCTGCCCGTACACATGTAGTTGCTCTTCATTTTAATATTCAAGATAACTGGATGAGCTGGTCAAAATAAAATTAAAACAAGGTCCAGAGACATCCCATTTGTCTTTCACAACTGGGACCTCAGATTTCTCCTTTAATTCTCCAGAGCATGAAGATCCCTGAATTAACTTACAATATCTAACCCTCCGTTTGTTTTTTTAAGAGAAATTCAGAATTCCTCTTTTTTTTAAAAGTCTGTTTTCTTTGGGGGAAAATACTAATGGGTTTTCTCCAACTCTGATTCACCTTAAATAGCACTTGTCCAGCGAAAGGATTGGACGAGCATTCCTAAACTATTAATTTCTCTCTAAAGAGTGGGATATAGAAAATCAGGCCTGCCTCCTTCAGCACCCAATTCTCATTGTTCAGTTTTCTTTGAGCTTTAACTGACTCCAGACCAGCACCTAAATTCAGCCCCCCCCTTCAGTTTAAAGACAAAGCTTTTAGGCCACATCCTTGTGCAGAAGATTGTACTGGGATTGTCATCCCAGGGAAAAGAGGGGGCCTCAAAGCCTGTGCCATATGCAGCTCTTTGCTCACGTCAATGAACAGCCACAGGCCTTGTCCTCAAGCATCTGGCATCTCCCAAAAAAGGAGAAGGGCTGGACTCCAGAGGCAAGCGTCAACTTTAGCATTTCCCACTTTGGAAGGGAGCTGCTTATTTGAGGCCTCCTATCTTTTCTGCCTTGCAGGCAATAGCAGCTGAGTGTCTGCATTGATTCTCCCCCATTGGCTTGTTCTTTCATACTGTGGGAGTATAGAAGAAAAGCTCAAAGCACATTGGTTTTCCTCAACATGGCAATTTTCAGATGTGTTGGGATGGGTCTGTTGCTCCTTGAATTCCCAGATTTGTTATTCTAACAGTTGTACCCTATGACTATCATTACGTGTTGCACCTTATCATTCTTGACAAATGTATCTTGTCTTTTTTATGTACACTGAGAGCATCTGCACCAAAGACAAATTCCTTGTGTGTCCAATCACACTTGGCCAATAAAGAAT
>JANHFT010003434.1:52259-64140 GCA_032467955.1 Pseudoxenodon macrops
TGATTGGCTGTGAAGCTGGCACGCGCTCGCCCGTCCCTGCCCGCGTCTGGAGTGCCTCTCTGTCTATATGTTTGCGCGCGCTGGGAGAGCTGCCCCCTCTAGCCCCAAAACCTTCGCTCCGCTCCACTTCCCTTCTTCTCTCTGCCTCTGTCTCTCTCTCTCTCTCTCTTCGGAGGGGAAACCTCTCTTTAAGGCTCCGATTCTTCCCTCAAGAAAAGCAGAAGGTGAGTGTGCTGCTATAGGAGAGGACGGCGCGAGGGGAGAGGCTCGCGCGGACGGAACGAGGCGCGCGCTGCTGCTGCTGCTCCTCCTTGCAACCCGTTCGAGCTGTTGCATCAGATGCCCGTCCGGAGCGGTTGCCGTCTTGGAAAGCGGGGAGGGGAGGAGGAGATCGTGGGGGGCTCCAGAGGCAAAGGAGGAGGGTCCCTTTGCTTGCCCTCTCCCAAGTACACCCCCACCCCCCACCACCACCGCGGAGGGGCCCTCTGGGGGGAGCGCCCACTCTTTCCCGCCGCCCGCAGAGTCTTCGAACAAACTTGAGCCAAAAGCGCGGGGGGTCACCAAGGGACGAGCAGTTGTGTGTGCGTGTGTAGGGGTGCTTCTTGGCGGCACTGGGTCCCGCGGTTGTTCGTTGGTGGGTTTGGCCGAGAAAGCCAACGCGTACAAGCGAGAGACAGACCCCTTTTAGGGGGCCTCTGCGGGGAAGAGAGGGGCGGCTTCATGCTAGCCGTCAGGACGGGTGGGGGGGAGAAACCGGAGTTTTCGGCCAAGAAAGCAGGGTTGTCTTAGCTCAGCCGTTGGCTGGAAGGGCTGGGTGTTTTATTTTGGGTGATTACTTGTTGCCACGTGGGCTCTCTCGAAATATATAAACGTATACTGTATGCACGCACGCGCGCGCGCGCACACACACACACACGCGCGAAATAGATCTTCCCTGGAGCCGAGAACAACCTGTCTACCACCCGGTCTTTTAAAGAAAGGTGGGTTAAAGAAAGGTAAATATATATTGGATTTTTAGAGCAGGTACATTTATTGGACAGGAGTTTTCGCTAAAATTGAACATTGGATACCCGCTTAGAACTCATGATGCGGTGCATTTTGGTGGTGGTGGATCCTGCTTTTAAATGGTCCCAAGTTCAAAGAGAATTAAGCCCGTCAAATTTGAACGTGGGTTATAAATTGCAGGGCATCTCTCTGGGGATCAGAGAAGTCTTGTTGGAGAAGTAAGATAGCAATGTTTAGCATGTCAGGGATTGGGAATACAGTACTGTGTTGTATACTGTATGCTTTTTCCTGTCAAGTGTGTATCCAGTACATAAGATGACCTAAACTCGGTTGATTAATATTTAGCCTTTTGAATCCAGATGGTCCATACAATTAGAAATTTGTGTTACGATAAACAGTGTATTCAAATCCCTTAGTGCTGCCATATATTTAGCCCTTGACTTATGACCATAATTGGGACCCAAATTTCGGTGGCTAAGTAAGTTGATTGTTAAATGAATCATGCCTGATTTTTATTACCTTTTTTTTTGCCATGATTGCTAAATGAATCGCTGCAGTTGTTAAGTGAATCATTCAGTTGTTAAGTGAATATAGCTTCCACAAACGGTGATCACATGACCTCAGTACAGTGCAACCATGGCAAATACATATCAGTTGCCAACTGTCTGAATATCAAGCAAATGAACATGCCCCATGGTACAGTCATAAGCATCAGGACTGATCATAGGTCTTTTTTTCAGTGCTGTTATAACTTTGAACGGTCTCTAAATGAGTGGTTGTAAGTCGAGGACTACCTATAATTTTAACATTGTAACACATTTAACACATGATCTGTAAAGTTATCTGCGTATCACAGATAATTGGGAGGATAATTGAAAAAATAAAATTTCCTTCCAGACAAGCTTGGCTCCTTTAAAAGGCAAAAAACATTGTTAGTAATTTCAATTGACTATTTGTACTGTCTGCTAGAGGCACCAAATATATCAGGCTACCTTAAAGGGTGGATTTTAAATTCTGGATTTTGATTTAAGAATTCCCTAGGAGTATTATTCTGGACAGTTTAAGGCAGTTTCCTCAACCAGGTGCCCTCTGTATTTGTTGGAGTTCAGCTTCAATTTTCAGCCAATGAAGCCAAAGGAATTATGGAAATTTCAATGCCCATGTATCTGAAAGGTGGGTTAGCAGAGTACAGTGCCTTTGTGCATCAAATATTAGGGGATATGTGCAAGATTGCAACATATATTTCCTAATAACATTCCATGTGAATTATGTAATTTGCATCAGTTGTGTCTTTTGCACAGTGAAATCATGGTATATGTGATGTCAGTCGTCCACCCCCTGATAGACAGTGATTCCACTGAAGTAATTCAATGCCTCTATTTTTTTCCCCTCATTCTATACATTTAACATGGTTTATAGTGGTTACTCTGTTTCCTGCCCTGTGGGCATTTTAGGCTGGTTTAAAATGTATTGAAGGGTAGCAATTAATCTATATTTAGGGATGCTTTGTAAAATGGATCTTCTTTGTTGTAGGATCCAACAACATCATCTCTGTTTGATTGCACCATGTGCAGTTTAATTATTATTTAAACACTTAACATTGGTTACCAAAAGAGAGATTGAAAATGGAGAGTGTGTGTATGTGTGTTTCTTTCTGCCTTCATTAATTTGTGTCCAAGGGACAGTTTTGATACCTTCCAAATCCAGCAATAGATCTGAATTTAACCATGGATAATAAGGTCAGCATATCTGTCCTTTGTTGATTGCCTTCTTTCGGTATTCATCAAATAATGGCAGATTTATTTGACATCTTTCCTCCCATCGCCACAATTAATAGGACAAACCTAAAAAGAGTCTTTTCAATATTCTTTGCAAATAGAGTACCATTTAAATCTATTTCCCACATTTATACGTGTCCCTTTTTTATATACCTTTGCTTACTTTATTAGGCAACAGTGGTTGTGTTTGGAGCTCCTGCAAAGTGCAACACTTTTTCTGCTCTTCATTAAAGTGGTTTCATTAAAGTAAGATTTCAAGTGAGCCTATAATAATAAGAAATTGCTGCTTCTTGCTGCTGTTAAGAAATCCACTAATACTCTTTTTCCAAGTCTTTCCCCAAGTCTTGTGATAGGATGGTTTAGACATGTGCCAAATAAATAAGCAACACTTATTTAGAGGTCTGAAAACATCCAGATCGCTAAATACATAACAGAGTAATGCAAAGGCTGGAACATATTTTTTGGAATCAACTTTCAAAGCCTGCACAAACTTAGGAATCTGTTGTTTTCATATACATTTGCCACACATGCATATTTTTTAATGCTGTTAAAAGTCTTAATATGTAATTAGGCATATTTTTACAAGATAAAAATTCACCATTCCACCTCCACTACTTGTTCATATCTTCTGCTTAGGTCCTACTGCAGATAGTCCTTGACTTACGACAGGTTGATTAGCAACTGTTTGAAATTACAATAGATCAACCTGGGGGCTACTTATGACCTAGTTCTAAAGTTCTAGTGGTTGTCCCCCTGGTCATGTAACTGGACTTCAGGCGCTCAGTAACCAGGTTGCAGTTGGTCTATCTATACATTCATTTTAATATAAACTCAAAAAAGGTTTACAAATGCAAAGGGCTAAGTTCACACATTGCACTAAATCTAAGCCAAGTTATCCACCATATGGTTTAGCGCAACAATGTATGAATGCAGCTAGGACTGTTTCCAGTGTAATCTTGCCAAACTCTGCAGTGTCCTACAGTCATGTGACATCATTTTATGACGGTTTTGCTGAAAATCCACATTTCTAGGTTTTGGTAAAACCATGCCCATTGTTTTGCTTAATAACTGCAGTGTTCACTTAACAATTGCCACAAAAAAAGGTTGTAACGGACAGTTTCCATAATAGTCATCAGTCAAAGACTACCTGTATAGAAGACTGCAGTGAGCCTATTCTTTCTCTCCTCTTCCTGTTTGGGTCTGTGTTCAAATAATATATTTATTTTTAAATCGGGATGAGCTTTAGCTCCTTTGCTGGATCCAAATGGAGAATTGCCAAGGCTCAAATTTTCCTTGGAATTAATACTGATTCACAACGTGAGAATGTGTTTCTCTGCCCTTAATAGTCAGAAGCAGAGATTGGTAAAATTACACTGGAAACAATCCTAGCTGCATTCGTACATTGTTGCACTAAATCATACGGTGGTTAACTTGGCTTTGATTTAGTGCAACGTGTGAACCTAGCCCTTTGCATTTGTAAACCTTTTGTTCATAGGTTTGAGTTTATATTGAAATGAATGTATAGACTGAACTATTTCACAAATTGTGTGATCTCATCTTGGTTACAACTTTTTGCCTGTGATGATACATTCCAGTGTAAAGTAATCACTGGAGGTTCTGTTTGTCTGAACCAGTTTGGGAGGACTGATGCTAGTAAGCATTGTAGGGTAGGCAGTGTGAACATAGTAGCTGAGGGGGTTAGGTCTTTGTAACCCATATGCTTAAAATAATGGAAAATTTGAGTCATCAAATGATGTGTAAACAGCCCTGAAATGTTATATAGACTTGGAAGCATTTTTCCTAGTTTTATTTTGGGCTTGGTTTCAGCACTGAAGATACCCTGGGAGGGCTAAGCAGTTGAGCTGCATCAAGATTGCTGCCAGGGTCTTTCAGGGTCAAGCTGCATTCCTGCTCCTTTCAACAAACTGAGATCAACCTGAGACCAAACAGAAATTTTGATGGGCTCAGTTACTCTCCCAAACCCTGGCCAGTAGGTTGATTTCATTCATATATCAAGCCCTGTCATCTTCTGGCCTTTGCAGTTTTTTTCCATTGGCCTGGAGTACACAGCGACCATTCCGTTTTGTGTCTGGACAGTAATGCTCATTTCTTCTCTTGCAAATGGAGAGGTGGGCTTCCCAGCGAACCCAGGAAGCGAGATACAGCTCACAAGAAAATTTTTTTTATCCTGCAGCCCCTGAAAGAGAGTGGTTGCGCAGAGCGTATGCCTTCTCCCAGTTTCCATACTCTGCACTTGCAGTTTTAAGTTGGGGAAGGCGCATATTTGTCTGGTTGTCCTCATGCGCCTACAGTTGCGTGGGGGGAAAAAACGGAAGAATGAAGCAGGCTGCATATGGATACAGCTGGAAGCAATTTCAGCACTTTTTCCACCCGAAGCAAGACCGACAAGAATAGCTGCAGTTGTCTCTGGGCATGGCCTGGCTGATGCTAATGTTTGCCAGCATCTGGATTCTGGGAAAAAGAACATGGGGGTGGGTCAAGAAATAAGACACTGCCTTTGGGAGATTCTTTAAACAGCAAATCTGGGGGGGAAATGCTGGTTTTAAATCTTGGTCTTTTTCCTGCCGATTGATGGCTGTCCTGAGCGTGGCGTGTGTTTTTTTTGTTTAAAGTGGATGTGCGCTGAACATGTCTGTGCTGCCGCTTACTGCTCCTCCCAGTGTTGTCACCTAATATGAAGGTGGCAGGTGCAGCTTATTTCAAAGTATCTATGTGTTGGAGTGGGGAGATTGCCAATCTTTTCAGGGGAGACGCTTGCTTCGGTGATGATGGCTGTGGATCTTTTAATCGTCTTCTGGCTCCCAATTTAATTTTGCCTTTAGTGCTACCCACAGTACGGAAAGACCACTTGCAACTATAGATACCAGGTGAGTCTTCTACCAAAGTCTTTCTGATCTAGGAAGAGGTATTGAAAAGACCTTCTCACACAGAGAGCCGCTCACTGTAGGTTGGATCTCAACGTTGTACAGGTAGTCCTTGATTTACAACCACAATTGAGCCCAAGATTTCTGTTGCTAAAATGAAAGATTTGTTAAGTGAATTTTACCCCATTTTACGACCTTTCTTGCCACAATTGTTAAGTGAATCACTACAGTTGTTAAGTTAGTAACATGGTTGTTAAGTGAACCTGCCTTCCCCATTGACTTTGCTTATTATAAATTTGCAAAAGGTGATTTACATGACCCCACGACACTGCAACCGTCATAAATATGAGTCAGTTGCCAAGTGTCTGAATTTGGCTCAGGTGATCACGGGGATGCTGCAATGGCTGTAAGTATGAAAAATGATCATAAGTCACTTTTTTCAGTGACATAACTTTGAATGGTCACTAAACGAACTGTATGTCAAGGACTACCTGTATACTGTTTGCTAGTTGGTGAAAGCCACCAGGTGACAGGTTCTAATCCAACCCAGGGGATAGCTTATCTAGCTTCTTTGGTCGCCATTTTCTTCACACTCACAGGAACCATCCCCATAGAGAAGGTATGGGACTTCTTGAATACCTCTGTTAGAATCAGGCAATCTGATAAGAATTTCCTGATCCCTGTACCCAGTGTACCTTGATTTGGAAAGAGGGAGGGACAAGAGAATTCTGTTAAAGTCTTCTTGAGAAGTGACCGAAAAAAGAGACATGCCTTATTTCTGGATATACAAAAGAGTTATTTTAAAGTTCTGGAAGTTTCTTGGGAGAAAGAAAAAGATGAATAGAAATCAAATTCTGGAACTTTGTTTGAAAGAGTTAAAAATCAAAATTGTTCAAAAGCACAGGGAAGGAATCTACGGTTGGCCTATTCATTCGAGATTAACATTAATGATTAATTATATCTGGTATTCCTTATTCGACTTCTGTTGATAAGGAACAATGACAACAATTTTGGATTTTGTTTTTGGTTTAGAGATGAGGAAAAGAGGGATGAGGAAAAGAGAGGGAAAAGAGTATATATTGTATTAAGAAATAGTGATAAGCTAGTAAAATTGTTTACGTTTGCTGGGATGAAGGGGGAAGCTACTTCTTCCTTTTTTCTATTTTTAATTCTGTTTTTCTGATTATTTTTTTTGGTAGTCTCTATTAGTTTTTATTCTATTTGTAATCTTTAATAAAATTATTTGGAAGAAAGATTTGGAAAGAGGAGCGGGTGGCAGACCTCAATTGCATCACTAATATTTGTAATAGGAGGGTCAGAAAGGCCTTAGCATCCCTCTTACATTGAGATCCTAAATGCATGACAGTCAGCAGCAATCAGCTCTTGCTGGTTTAAGTCCATAGTCCTCTGACTTTGGCATTTCATTATCAATTTCAATATTTAGGTTAAATGTTTTCTTTGGTAGATTAACCAAACTCAAATTTAGGAAGCAAATTTGGACATATTTTCCTGGGAATAAGCCTTGTTGAAACGCTATGAGATTTAGTTCCAAGCAAATATTTGTAAGGTTCATTTTTAAATTATTAACCTCTTTTAGGTAATGGAGCTGAATATGATGACTATATCTTCCCTGGGTAAATTAAGACTTCACTTGTTGACAAGCTTCTACTTCTTTACCATCTACAGAAATACACCCTTATTTCTATGAAGTTTTTCATTAAGCAGATATTCATGAAATCGGTCAGTAAATGCAGCAATTATTTAAGTAGCTGGTTTGGAAGTGGACCATTTTATGCCCTGGAAAGGAAAGTAGAGCTGAGAAAACTAATCAGAGGGCTTCTCTTATTTGTTTGTATAGCTTCAGAGGTTTTGGTGGAACTGATTGAGACAAAATGCAAACATACACTTTGATTTATTTTTGACAATGAAAGAGTGTATTTTTGTTTTGTTTTGTTTTAGTAAGTATTTGCAATACAATCATTTCCTGGCTTCCTTTGAAGTAAGCACTGGGCTTACACAATGCAATTTAAGTGCTGCGCACAAATTTCTAAGACCAATGGGTGCAAAGGGATTTACCTCAGAATAAGAATGCAATGGTTGTGCTGTTAAGACAGTCCACGTATCAGTCATTTGAACTATGGTTTGCATCCATGGAGATAATTCTTTATATTTTAGCATTTGTTACTGGAAAGTGTCTAGTTCATTTCCAGATTTCAGGGATTTTGTTAATCACTTGACTTAACAGCTAGGTTTGAGCTACTCTTGTGCGATCCCCAGACATATAGAAAGTCACATCAGGTCTGATATTTGGAGGAGGTACTAGAAATTGGAATCTACATTTGGAATCTACCCTGATTTTCTACAATAATTGAGTTTTATGTTGCCCAGGACTTATTACCCTAAAGTACATAGTTTCAAAATTCTTATACTTTCCTGGCCCTGTCTAGCTTGTGTCAATAATTAGTATGAAATAAACAGATTTTTATAATAATAGTATGTAAATTTATAGAAGTGTAATGATGTCATTGCTAATATTGTATTGTAATTAGTGTTTGGATTTGAATGGTGGGGGGATCCCTGCTTCACCTTGAAATCCACCAGGTGAATTAGTCTCAATCATTTTTCTCAGCACAGTCTATTCATAGTTTTTCTGTAAATAAAAGAAAGGTGATACTGGCCCCACCCCACAAACACACTTTGAGCTCCTTAGAGGAATGATGGGATATAAATCTCTTATATTCTACGACTTTACATGATAATACCACCTCAACATTTAAAAACATAAAACCTAGAGAACCTATGGCTTTCAAATGTTGATGAGCTCACAGCAACTCGTAGCAACCTATGTGTAAGCCCATGTCAGCTGTACAAGCTAGGAACTGTAATTCAACAATATTTGAAGTCTTCTCTTTCCTGCACCTGATTCCCCTTTTACACATGTTTACTGCTAACTACAGTTATAAAATAGAAGGGCAGACTAATTCAGAAAAACAGTTTCTCTTCAATAAGAGATACTCACTTCAATTGATTTCATAAAATTGGTTCTTGGGCAAAAGAGAAAAGACTGATCTCCACACAATGACCATCCACTTTCTGTAAAACAAAGTCCAGGAGTGAATATGGAATATCTCGTTAGTTACGGTATAACTAACACAAACCCAGTGCCCTTCATATGTGTGTAAGATATACCGGTAACTCTTATCAAGGCAGACAAGATAGTAGACTAAATGTAGGGAAATAACCTATAATCAGATGTGAATCTTCTGTATTATTTTGCTGCAATTCTGTGTGTATTTTTTCAAAACATCCACCTAATGTTCACATGTTAATGTCTTTGAGTTTATTCCAAAACAATTTGCTGGGTCCTACTCAAATTATTGAGCAAAGAATGGATTGTATTAAAACTGCTATGCATTCCTCCTGCCTCCTTCAGCCTCCCATCTTTTCCTTAGTGTTTCTCCTGGCTGCATTAGTTATTGTGAGCATGTTTTCAAGTATTTCCTCAGTCTTTGTGTACATCTGTGTCCAATTCAAGGTGCTGGTTGTCACCTTCAAAGCCCTACATGGCTTGGGCCAGGTTATTTGACGGACTATTTTTCCTGGTCACATCTACATGACCCACCAGAGCAGGGAGGCAAGACATGCTATGAGTCTGCTCTCCTAAGGAGGTCCATCTAATACACAGGTATCAAACTCACCATGTCACATTGCTGTCACGTGACATATCGCAATGTTTTTTCCTTCGTGGAGCTGGGGTGAGCGTGGCCTGTGTGTGACTCATCTGACATGTGGGCCGCTAGTTTGACACCCCTGATCTAATAGGATCAAGAAGGGCCTTCTCTGTGGTAACTCCCTCCCTGTGGAACATCATCCCCACGGAGATTGGCCCCCACTTGAAAGACCCTGTTTTTGCCAATGGGCCTTGGGACCCCAGAGTAGAACGGAGACCATCAAATGGCTTATTTCATTGATTGATTGTTGTTGCCATGGGAGTGGGAGGTTACATAATACATAAATCAATCAATCTCCTTTTGTCAGTAGAACTTCAGAATCAGAAATGCTTTTCACTTGCTCCAACCTCTGCTGAGTCCTCCTGTTGTGATTGTTTTGTATTTTGTATCATAGGAGGAAGCCCGCTTACGATAATACAAACTTGGTGATCCAATCTGCTGCAACAGTGAAAGAAACAACATACTTGTTGTAACAGGATCCTTCGGGTAGCAAAGTCAGATTGTTGTGAGAAAGAACTCATTCTAAAGATTAGTGGTCTGGACATTATCTGCTAAAAGGTTTGTGGTTACTTTGAACACCCATCTCCCTTCTGCAGACTTAGTGTCATCATACTGACATTTAGCAATAGTTGTTTCTTAGTGTTCTTTTTTTTTATTCTGAACATACCCAGAAATATTCTACTGAGAAAATGAAAAGTAGAACTTGCTGCAAAATGTGCATTGATAGTTTGAATTATAGCATCTGAAGAAACTGATGATTAAAATGCTGGAAGTGGACAAGAAATTTCTGGGTCATATTCCTACTTGATTCTGAAAGAGTATAACTGTTGTAGCTATTAACAACCTGATAGAAGGATAAAGAAACTAAACCTGTTACTTATTCAGGTCAGGAACTATAACCCACCTGATTTCTGCCTGCTCTTCTGCCTACATTTTCCTCAATTTTGCAACCCCTAAAGTGATTAGACAATAAACTCCTCTTCATTTTACTTGTCTGAATAGGCCAGTTTGTCTTCAGACAGCCTGGTTGCAAGATTTAAAAAAATATTAGTTGTTTTTCTTTCTTCTGTATTGTAAGAGATAACATAATCATATTTTCCATGTATCTCATTCCAGTTTTGCTGTATTTGTGTATACTATGCAACACATAAATAAATAAAAATAAGTTATTTTGACGTAAATTACCTGAAATGCACTCAGTGGTTAGAAATCTCATCTTTGGGAGGACATTTCAGGAATTTGATACCAGTTGTTTAATTGTTCAAAAGTCATGATTTGTGCCCAAGGTTGCTTTGAGGGAGGTGGTTCCTATCTATGCCCAATCATTGCTCTCCTATTATTAGTTAAAAGTAGAATTGTAACTAAATTTCCACACTGGCAGGAATCTTGTTTGTTCAGAACATTGAGAACATTTCTAACTTGTTTTTTCTTTCTTTTCATTATTGAAAACTATTTCAGTTTGGTGTGAACAGATCATTTGAAATAGGCCATACCTTTATTTTACCTGTTCTGTTGGGTTTCAGTTCATGGACCAATGTAGTTACTTGAAACAATTTTTGGGGGTCATAATTTTGTATGTATGTCTTCTTAAGAATTTTGTCTGAGATCAGTGAGAAAGAGCCATGATTTTTTTAATCTTTTTATTTTTGCCCTGTTAATTCTTCCTATATTTTGCAATTTACTTTCTTTACTGCATATGACATATTTTGGTTTCTCTTCAGATCATTCAGCTATATGATTATGCTACTCTACATTATTATTGTCCACGTGGGATACTTTTATATTCAATTTATACTGTATTTCATAATCCATTAATTTTTTTATTTTGCCTTGTTATCATACAAATTCCCCATTGCCACTTAATTCAATTAACTTCTGTATGTCTCCTGAAACACCCAAGTCTCACTTTCATATGGCAAAGTAGCAAGAGCGTGGTTTTTTTATACAGCAAATCAAGCAAATTTTGCTTCTTAAACATTAATTTCTCACATAGATCAGGCTACCTTTCTACTGTACATCTTAACATTTCTCTATCCATTTCCCATATTTTGTGAATATTCTATCAGTCTACATCTATTTGTTGTAATTTATCATTGTGTATGATGGTCAATTGTTCACTTCTGTCACCTCTGTCAAACATAGCTATATGTTTATAATACTTTTTTTTTTAGATCCATACTCTGTACATACATCATACAATCTGCTAGACACTCCTTGTAAATAATTCAGATTCTCAACCAACCAACCACAGGGCAAAAAATTTGGAAGAGAAGAAAATGGAAGTGGTTTGTGTGTGTGCATGCATGTGCGTATGAAACAAAAGGAAATAATCTTTCTGGCCCTTCTGCTAGCAGCTTCTGGGTAAAACCATTTTTGGTTGATTTCCAATCATAGCTGACAGTCGTCTTTTGTGGGTCTTCTTGAGGGATTGGGACCAGAGGCTAAAAGATTTACCCACGACCTAAAGATAAGCCTTTATAGC
>JANHFT010003434.1:82050-108454 GCA_032467955.1 Pseudoxenodon macrops
AATGTAGCCGCCTCGAACGTTCCGATTTCGAACGTTGCCGGCTTGGCTTTGGAACGTTGGCGGCGCCAAGATTCCGAGCGGCTTTTCTCCCCGCGGGCGTCGGTCTCTCCGGTTGGGGGGGGGGGGGAAGAGAAGCGTGGGAGGCGGCGAGGATCTGCTTTTCTTCCCGTCTCCTCTTCCGACCCAGCCCCGCCGCTCGGGATCTCGCCGGGCCTGGTGCTCGCTGGCTTCCAGGGAACCCGAGCAGCCCGCCCGCCCGCAGCCCTACGGCGCCTGCGCGGCCCAAGCTGGGCCCGACCTCGCTTGGCTGCCTCGCCTTCCCCCGCCTTCCTCCTGCCCGTCTCCGCCCAGCGGCCGCCGTGGGGAGCAGGGCGAAGAGAGAGCGCCCCCTTCTGGCTGGAGCCTGCTTTGTGCAGCTAGAGCCCTCCTGGCTCTCTCTTGGCTCTCTCTCTCTCTCTCTCTCTCTCTCTCTCCTTTCTTTCTTTCTTTCTTATCGTCTCTATCAATCTTTCTTTCTGTCTCTCTCTTTCTTTCTTTCCTTCCTTTCTTTCCTTTCTTATCGTCTCTTTCTCTCTCTCTCTCCTTCCTTCCTTCCTTTCCTTTCTTTCTTATCGTCTCTCTCTCTTTCCTTCCTTTCTTTCCTTTCTTTCTTATCATCTCTCCCTCTCAGTCTTTCTTTCTGTCTCTCTCAATCCCACTCTCTCTCTATTTCCTTCCTTTCTTTCCTTTCTTATTGTCTGTCTCTCTCAATCTTTCTTTCTGTCTCTCTCAATCTCTCTCAGTATTTCTCTCTCTCTCTCTCACTCTGTCTTTTTCTCAATCTCTCTGTGTCTTTCTTTCAATATTTCTCTCTCTCTCTCTCTTTCCTTTCTTTCCTTTCTTTCCTATTCTCTCTCTCTCAATATTTCTCTCTCACACTCTCTGTCTTTTTCTCAAAATTTCTCTCTTTCTCTCAATCTCCTTCTCAATCTCTCTCTTTCTGTGTTTCAATATTTATTTATTTCTCCCTCAATCTGTCTTTTTCTCAATATTTCTCTCTCGATCTCCCTCTCTGTCTTTCAGTATTTATCTCTTTCTCTCAATCTCTCTTTCCAAATCTTTTTCAATCTCTCTCTCTCTCTCTCTTTCTGTGTTTCAATATTTCTTTCTTTCTTTTCAATCTCTCTCTTCCTCCGGATTGGCTCGTTCTCACGGCGCAGGGGCCACTAGGGTGTAATACAGGTAGCCCTCGACTTACAAAAGTTCACTTAGTGACCATTTGAAGTTATAACGGCACTGAAACATGTGACTGTCTGGCTGGGGAATTCTGGGAGTTGAAGTCCACCCACTATCAAAGTTGCCAGTTTTAAAAAAAAAACACACAAAAAAAACCCCACCCATCTAAATTAGCCTCATCAAAATTGCACCGCTGGGAATTTCCTTTTGAAGCCTGTGGCTTTGCTTGCGGTGCAGCAGGTGTGTTTACTCATTTTAGAAGAAGAAGAAGAGAGAAAAAAGATACCCATCAAAGATAAAGGACTTTGTTTAAAAACTCTGGGTCTCTTCCTGTGCACCATTTTCTGCAAGAGAAACACTTCAGTGGCTGAACTACATTCACACAGCTAGAAGTCACTTTGCTAGCCAAAGAAGAGTCGGGCAAGATCCAGGGGTGAAATGCCAGCAGGTTCTGAAAGGTTCTGGAGAACCGGTAGCGGAAATTTTGAGTAGTTCGGAGAACCTGCAAATGCCACCTCTGGCTGGCCCCAGAGTGGGGAGGGAATGGGGATTCTGCAGCATCCTTCCCCCAGGAGTTGGGAAAGAATGAGGATTTTGCAGCATCCTTCCCCCAGGAGTGGGGAGGAAATGGGGATTTTGCAGCATCCTTCCCCCAGGAGTGGAGAGGGAATGGGGATTTTGTAGTATTCTTCCCCTGCCACGCTCACCAAGCCACACCCACCACACCCACAGAACTGGTAGTAAAAAAAATTGAATTCCACCACTGGATGGGAGATATTTCTCAGCTGGCTTCACAGAGCTCTTTCTCATCATATTTGAGAGAAGAAATGAATTCCCATTTGCATTGGTTGAGGATTTCAGAACAGCTACCTCTAATGGACTATCCTTCCCCAATAGGAACATATTTGGAAAGGAGAGGAACATTTCAGAAATGTTATTTCTGACTTAGAGAAGTCACACCTCTGTAGGGATATTAAATACTTCTTTTTATATTGGATAAGCAAAATATGTTCGTATGTTATACTTCCTCCATTGGCATCTTCTTTTTCTGTGCAAAAGCTGAAATAAAAGGAGTACATACGCCATGGTTTTTTTTTTTTTAACATACAAGCAATAGGATAAAAATACCCTCTTAAGAATGTGTATATATCATAACTGTCAGATCCAATGGCAACATGACCTGCTTCCAGCCTGTTTCTAAGGCTGAATTTGTTTCTTGAGGATGTTTCTATTTGAACCATTCCTCACATTACCAATGAAAATATATATAGTCCTTTTAAAGGAGAACAAGAAAGACACTGCAGATCACTCACATCCATATCTCACAGACTTTGCAATGAGACGTTCAGGAGCATTCAGTGAAGTATCCGGTGTCTATCATTCTCCAACTAAAAATACACACTTCTGAACCTTGTGTAACAAGAGCAGTAGTTGCGTTTTTAAAGCTTGTACCAAGAAAATTTACATTTAAAACACTTTGTCTCTGGGGAATTAATATAATTCATTTTCATTTTAAAATGAAAATAGGACATTTGGATTTTAAAAACGTTTTTAAGCATAGGTGAAGAAGAAGTAAGGGGAAACCCATATACACCTACCATATATTAAGACAACTGAAATTCTAAACCATTTATACATTTTATCAATATCTTTTTAATACAGTGGAACCCCTGAAACAGGCCAAGCTTATACTGATTTGCAGAGGGTAGCAACTACATGATCTTAGTGAAGAAGTAAAAGATCAGAGAAGGGCAAAATATGCAGGAGCTGCAGTGGAAGTAACAGCGTTCCATGCTGCCAGGCAGATAGCGCTGTCTCTTCGGCTTTGAAATGGAGATGAGCACTGCCCCCTAGAGTCGGGAACGACTAGCATATATATGCTAGGGGAACCTTTACCTTTACAGTGGAAGTTGTGTTTGTCTGCAATTCTTGTAAAGATCCCATGATTCCAGAGCCTCATCTGAAAGTGCTAGTGTCTGAGAAAGATTCTCTTAAATACCAGGGTTATATATAATTATTACAGGAGAGTTAAAGACCTGGGAGTTTTGTTCCTCCCCCCCCAAAAAAAATCTTACAGCAAAAGAGGAGTGGCCTTTTAATGGTCAAGGAGGGCCACAATGGGATTGGGGTTGCCTCTCATACGTCAGCAAGACTGACTTTGGAGTTTCTTCCTCTGTTTATTTGTTGAGCTGTGACTACATACTTCAGGGTTTGCATGAAAATTTTATTCAGTTCCTCCTCCCAAAAGAATGGGAGAATGAACTTTCATTAGCCTGATGCAAAGGACACCGCTCCAAAAGAAATTAAGGGAACACCTGTAGCTCTGAGCCACAGGTGTTCCCCTCCTGTTCTACAGCCTCCTTCTTTCTGTTACCTAAATGCCTTCCTTCTGTTTTTGCCAGGGAATGTTGAAGCAGAGATGTTGCATACCTACATCAGAGTTGACCCTCTAGACAAACTTATCCTTTCTGTGCGATTGGCTGTACTCCTAGCTGTGACCCTCACTGTGCCAGTGGTTCTGTTCCCGGTAAGATCTTTCCCTCCCATTGTAGCTTATAGGAGTTTACCACCACCCCCTCCTTAATCCTAGGTCAGCGAGCTCTGTGTGATTGCTCTCTTTTCTGCTCTTCAACAGCAGTGTCAAATTTGGAGTTGGCAAATTTAAGCCAACTCATAATGGGAATGGGTCCATATAAATTTTTACTGTGCATAAATTTGTGGAGCAAAATACTTATAAATATTCTTATCATACTTTCCTGCTTTCATTTCCCATCCTATTTCTGCATTGAAAGCTCATTGTAATCAAGGGCCTTTCCTCTTACCCGGAGACATAAATAGCCAAAAGGCAGAAAGGCTGATAATAAAAAGCAAAAAACAAACAAACCATTGTAGTTTATTAGAATGATACAAGCAGCTTTATGTAAAGTATTTCCATAATGATAGCTAGTAAATCACATTTTAGCCTAGCCTGTGAACTCAAGTTACCTGATTTGTGGTCCAGCCCAGAAAATCGATATTGATAGTCCTTGCTTAATGACTGCCTTGTACAACAACTGCTTGTAATTACAACAGAATGAAAAAGTAACTTTGCAACCAAGCTTCACATTTATGACCTCAGGACTGTAAAAGAAAGGAGAGCAGAAGTAAGATCATAAGCATAGTCACAGCTTCATTTAGCGACCGCCCCATTTAATGACTGATTTGCCAATCTCAATTGTGGTCACTAAACAATGACAACCTATAATTGAGTAAACTATGATTCAATTGATCATGGGTAAAGGATATTGTGTGAACTAAACAATATGCTTCAATCTCCAACTAGACAATTATTTATATGCTCTTATGTAAAGCAGGTATCTCAGTACATAAATCTCTTTGCTAAAGCCACCCCTTACTCCTAGATCCGCAGAGCCATCCAGCACTTGCTATTCCCCAAGAAAGATTTCAGTTGGATCCGTCACGTCGTCATTGCCATCTGCCTGCTTTTCATTGTCAACCTCCTTGTCATTTTTGTGCCAAACATCAAGGATATTTTTGGAGTCATTGGTAAGCATGGGACACTTTTCTACCTATGTGAGATTGAACTGTAGCAGTGGACATTCAGCACATTATTTTATTCCCTGGTTAGGGCTGAAAAAAAGCTTCTAAAGCACAGCTGATAGAAGCAATGAAAAAAGCCAGCAAAGATCATTTCACTCCCTAGCGCCTCATTAGGGCTGAAAAGCTTCGAAAAACCTACTTTTGGAGTATAAGACGCGGGCAAATTTTCAGCCTCTTTTAAGGGGAGGTAAAAGTGTGTCTTATACACCCAAAAATACGGTAAATAATATTTTCGTATCCATTAGACAATCTCTTCCTGGGAATGGGGAACTTCCATTTGGAGATGAAAGTTAATTGTGGGTAAACTATATATAGGTTGTTGTCGACTTAACAACCACAATTGGGGCCAGAATTTGCATTGCTAAGAAGATATTGAGTGATTTGTGCCGGATTTTATGACCTTTTCGCAATGGTTGTTAAGCAAATCGCTGCAGTTTCTAAGTGAATCACATGGTAAATTAAGTGAATGTGGTTGACCCCATTGACTTTGCTTGTCAGAAGCCAGCTGGGGAGGTAACAAATGGCAATCACATGACCTTAGGATGTTGCAACCATGATAAATACACGCTGGTTGCCAAGCATCCAAATGTTGATCACATGACCATGGGGACACTGCGACAGTCAGGGCTGGTCGTAAGTCACGTTTTTCAGTGCTGTGGTAACTTTGAACGACCACTGAAAAAATGGTTGTAAGTCGATGACTTTTTTATGTTTACTAAAGCTGCTCAGGTGTAATTATGGTACATGGATTTTTAAAACATACCAGTAATTCAGACTATTTTGATAAAGTCCAAAAGAAAAAGATGAGCGAATAGGTAAATGGATCTGAATCCTTAGTGCCACTGACCTGGAAGGCATCTTGGCTCTTCCCGGCTTCTCCTCCCAATATAGAAAATGGGGTTATGGAGTTGACAGCTTTTGCGTCCAGAAGAGATTCAGCTTTTAAAAATAGCTGTGGGCTGGAGAAATCTGTCTCATTTCATTTTATGGTTTTATAGTTCACCCAAAAAAGTATTAAGATCAAATGTATTGAATACATGCTGATTATAGGCAGGGCTGAAAACACTTCAACAAGTATGAATAGATACTATCCTACTGTACAGGAAGCTTACCAAATCCATCCATCCATTTTTCAAGCCAGTATTATTTATAATGGCTGGATTCATGTATCATGCCAAACTGTAACTAACTTAAACTTAAAATAAGTTAAAATATTTAGCCGTCGTAGATTTTTTTAAGTTTATATGTTTAGGTGCTTTTTGATTAAATATTAAAATACAGATAATCAGTGCTGAGAAAGATAGATTACAGAGCTATTCTAGTCTAGGGATTAGACAGTAACTGCAATCAATTGAATAGGAAAAAGTATCTAACAGAATATATAGAAGTAAAATAAGAATTCATTCAGACCACAAGGTGGCACTGATATGCTACCAACAAAAGTATCTTGCTTTTAAGAGATCAGTAGGGCGGAATCTCTGAATGTTTGGTTCAAACTGACAGAAAAGACCAGGCCTTTAAACCAGTGGTTCTCAACCTGTGGGTCGCGACCCCTTTGGGGGTCGAAAGACCCTTTCACAGGGGCCGCCTAAGACCATCGAAAAACACATATTTCCGATGGTCGTAGGAACCGAGACGCCAACCAGGAGCCTCGAGGCAGAGACGAGCAGCGCTTTCAGCCGCTTTGGGGAAAGCGAGTCCTGGGATCCTGAGCGAAGCTTTGGGTGGCAGCACGCAGGAGGAAGGGTCCTCCCCCCGCCCCCAGGGGAGGCTTCGCTCCAGC
Organism: Pseudoxenodon macrops; assembly: GCA_032467955.1. Lineage (NCBI taxonomy): Eukaryota > Metazoa > Chordata > Lepidosauria > Squamata > Pseudoxenodontidae > Pseudoxenodon > Pseudoxenodon macrops. The sequence goes on from JANHFT010003434.1 coordinate 88,649, forward strand.
CCTCGCCTGGACCGCCTGGTCCCGGCCGAGAAAAGCAGGGGGGAGAGAGCGAAGCGGGTTGAACTTGGGCTGCCATCGCAGCTCTGGTCGATGGGGGGTCGCGGCATTAGGAAAGGTTGAGAACCACTGCTTTAAACTGTGCACACATAAAACAATGATTGAACTTTTTGTAGTTCTAACTAGGCCTTTATTTTATTTCTAGTCAAGAAATAAATCTGTGCATTGGATTGTTCCATTTCTGATTCAATTTATTTGATTTACAGTTCAATTCTATTTTAATTTATGATCTCTTTTTTTTATTTTTTTGAAAGTTCCAAGGATTAATTGGGCAGTGAAGAAGAATGATCTTTGCTTTCTCCTCTCTATTGTGGACTACTGTTTCTTGGTTGTCTTCCTTGCCCCAGGGAATTGCCTGCAGTCTCCCAAAACAATAATCCCAAATTCTCCTGGAGAAAGAGGGAAAGGGGAAAATTTGCTTTTGCATAGCGCCAAAGCCCATAACTAGGGAAAGATATGTATTAGGTGTATCTGAGCCAATCTGGTATTACGGCTGGGAGGGGAGCTGTCGCATTGTGAATGCTGGGTGGTTATTCCCAACATCTGTGTATTTTTTTTTCCTCAGGTGCCACATCAGCTCCCAGTCTCATCTTCATCCTTCCTAGCATTTTCTACATCCGAATTATCCCCAATGAAAAAGAACCACTACGATCAAGACCCAAAATCCAGGTATTGGTTATTGGCAAGCAGATGGGTGGGGGCTGTACAACATGGGAGTTATACTAGAGAATTGGACAAAGGCTTCCTTAAAGGCTTAGTGCAAGAGGACAGCAGGTTGGAGGTTATTCGGGAATGTGGGTTTCTGTCCATGCTCCTTTGATTTTCTCAATCTTTAATCACTGCAATAAGATGAGGTGGTAGTTTTGCACCCAGAATTAGCATGGAGGCATGGGGAGGCGTTTTGGAAGTTAAGGCTGTTGAACCCAAGGTGATTGGGAAGTTGCTGGACAGATGGAATAAGCAATGTTTTCTTTAGAGATTTTGTTTGGGTTGCTGGGGGCTGTGTGGTCCTCTTGTTCCCTCCTGAAAACTGAAAAAAAGAGAAGATTATTATGAGGAATTGTGACTCATGAATGTCTTTCTCCCTCCACAGGCTGCGTGTTTTGCTGCCCTTGGTTTCATTTTCATGGTGATGAGCCTCACTTTTATCATCGTCGACTGGGTAACCACAGGGAAGAGTGCTGGAGTGAGTCACTAGCGAAGCCCACTCCTCACCCCAAGAGACCAGGTGGTTCTAACCAGGGAGACCATTCAGTGCCAGAGAAACAGCAGTGCCTTTTGCTGTTTATCCTCACTCATCCTGGAGACACCATAATTACCTGTCCATCACTTTGGAGAAGTGCTGGATGCCACCCCTTTGGTGCTATGGCAATGCAAAGTAATTTGGAACATCTCCGGGGCTTCACTACAGCCCTTTTAAGATCTAGGCCTCTAAATCAGAGCATCTGAATTTAAGCTCCCTTCATTTGCTGGCTCCTATGGTAGCAGCATTATTTTCCTGGCCTTTTTTTTCCTTCTCCCTGGCGATATTGTGCCATCACCAACAATTGCATGTCTCGGCAAAACCACGTGGGGTTTGGTTTGGGTTTTCTTTGCCCAGGATTATCGTGCTGCCTCTCAACAAGGCTTAGTTTGGCTTTTTTTTCCCCCATTCTCCTCTTCCTCCTTCGCATCCACTGTTATGGAAGGAATTTCAGGCTGGTTTGTCCTCATTTGTCACTACCAAATGGTGACTTGATGTCTCAACAATTGTGACTCCTTGTCCTTTGTTATCCAACATGGAAGAGGGTGGGGGCTAGTTGCTATGGAGGCATAGTGTCTGATATCACTCAGTCTCCTGCCTGATATCACTTAAGACCGCAGCAATGCTACCAACTGACAGCGAAGGAAATGCCATGCCTGGATGGGTGTGATCAAAGCAACGGACAATCTTAATTTATTTGCTCTTATTTAATTTCGACCTGGCTACCAGACCAAAGAATATAAATAACATAGCCCTCCTAATGCCTATTTAATCCATGCCACAATTCCAGGTTTTTCTGACATAGATGAGGTCTGGGAATCGGGGGAGGAAGGAGAACTAGGGACCCTGGAATCCTGGAAATTTTCTCCCACCTAAGGAGGCAGAGCAGAATGGATCATGTTGGTACAGCAGGAGACTCAAGGACTCCCTGCTAGTGGGAGGGGAATGCAATTCCCTCAAATTGTGGGAGAATGTGGTTTGCTGTCTCTGAATGATGCTAGGTTTTTTTTTTCTGAGGCTATCCAGAAAAGTTAATTCTACATAACACTACAACACCATCTGGTGATTTCCCATTGGTGCATCTCCCTGGATCCCAGGGATTTAAACTTCTAAGCGCTGCATCTGAGTTTAGGATTCCATTTCTGAAGTATCTGAATGTGAATCTGCTCTTATGGCTGAATCTGCTCTTATTGGCTCGGTCAACTTCAAATGGTGCTGTTAATGCAAAATGATAAGAGCCTTGATTGAAAATTGTTGAAAAGACAACTAGGGAAAAAAAATACTAACAGAGAGGCTGTACAGGTAGTCCTCAACTTACAACCACAATTGAGCCCAAAATTTATGTTGATAAGTGAGAAATTTGCTAAGTGAGTTTTGCCCCATTTTATGACTTTTCTTGCCATATTTGTTAAGTTGTTAAATTAGTAACCCAATGGTTAAGTGAATCTGGTTTCCCCATTGACCTTACTTGTCAGAAGATTTGCAAAAGGTGATCACATCACCCCCCACTCCCTGGCACACTGCAACCATAAATGTGAGTCAATTGTCAAGTATCCAAATGAAAATCATGTGACCATGAGGTAGCTGCAATGGTCATAAGTCACTTTGTTCAGCGCCGTTGTAACTTCGAATGTTCACTAAGTGAACCGTTGTAAGTTGAGCACTACCTGTATTTGCACAGTATACTCAACCAGGCTAATTACAAATCTAATAGCTGAATTTGCATAAAATGCTACACATGACTAGTTTTTCGTTGTTTTACTATGTTGCCTAAACCCACCTAGTTAGTTTAGGGCTCAGTGTGTATGTGAAAATGAGTTAATTGAGAAAATGAATTATTTAAGTGACCAGTTTAAGTGTGATACAAGCCAGCAAGGCATTCCTAGATATTTTTCCCCTTTGGAACTGACACACCAGATTTGTTTTTCCCCAACATCTGTACAATGATGTCTTAAATCTTTGTCCTCCAGTATTTTCCCTATGTAATTACTGCTCTTTTCAATTCAGAGATACTGAAGTGGAAGTGAGAGAACAATGGTAGGTTAGTTTTGCTAATCATGGATCACCTTTCGTCTGCCTGAACAGCAGGTGTAGTTTTGTTATGTGCAATGAAACTATTAAGGCATTTAACAAATAAGAATGCATCTGTATTTCCACACATATCTTCCCTGTCATCATCATGGTCACTGACATGAATCTTTTAAATGGCACTTTTCAGAATGTTTAAAAATATTCTCTCTCCCCCTCCTTCCCACCACAATGGCACTTACATGTAAAGATAGTTTAACAAAACTAAATACTGCTATTCCAGCAGAACTATGCCACTTTATTTTTGTATTTTGAGACACTTATGTGTAATTCACCTTTTTGAGTCATTGAATTAATTAGTCACTTTAAAAGGTGTCATAGTAAAAACTTGGAAAAGTGTTAAAAAAAAAGATTTTAAGTTGAAAATTAATACTTTCCTGTGAATTGTTAGTCCTATAATTCTGAGGATTAAACACCCCCTGAATTATGGATCTTTCATTGCAATTTTGCATGTCCCTTGACAGTGAATGGGTTGGAAACTGAATCTTTTGGTAAGAAGGCAGTAAGCCCAGTCTGACAAAGACAATCTCTGTTCCATTATTCATCTTCTTTTTTTTATCTCTAGTTATTTGGTATCTTTCTGCCTTTTGTTCCCTTTTTATTTATCTTTTCCTCATACAGAAGTAACAGAAATTATTCTTTATTTTAGGTGTACATTTCATCAAGTGTTAATTCTTGTAGCAATGCCTGATTGCTAATTGCTTGCTCACACTTAAAGGTTATCTTTTTAAATGCACTTATATGACATCTCTGATAAAAACTAATGAAATAAAGCCTGTTAGATCTAAGGGAGCTTACTCCACTGTCAGAACTCTCAGGAATGTTCCTCTTTTTATAGAAATTCTCTTGTAATCTGAACCTTTGGCTTGGGTCATAGCCTCCGAAACAGAAAACAAATTTGATCTGTCATCTGCACAAGACCCTTAATCTTGACTCTTATTATACCACAAATACCTCAGTGTGATTTTGAAAATGAAAGAGAATGGAAGGGTTCCTTTGACCACCCTGTCTCTAGTTTATGTAGTAACTTCTGCGTTATCTACATTTATTCTTCAGATTTTTTAAAGCTCTTATTTGCTGCTTCTTGTTTATCTGTCAGTTAAAGAACTGGTAGGGATTCAATATTTTTCCATTGAGAAGTGAGATTCTGGAGGACCTAATTGAATGATATGAGTTATTTTAGATAATAGTTATGCATTTTCCTCCCAGCAACATAAATCGCACATAGTAGCTTTGCTCTGCTGCAATACGCTAAATAAATAAATAAATCTGATTAATCTTATCTAATTTGAAAAGAAAATAATCTTAGAAATATATCAATGTGGTACACATATTGTCCAGAACAATATTCATTATTTGCGCTGCAACATACTTAGACAGTACATGGTGCAGCTCTCTGCCTTTAAAAGTTGACAAATGGAAAACGTAGATTAAATTAGAAGTGGCTTGTATCTTTACAAAAGGGTGTATATGCTCAACAAAAAATGAGAGCACTGTTCCAAGGTAGTAATTCTACTAGGGCTGTGCCTCTTAAAATGCTTTCCCTCCCTCCCCCAACCCATCTGTAAAGTATACATGAGTTAACTTCAATTGGTTTAAAATGTGCTGAGATAAAGTCTGTAAATAGAGATCTAATCATTGGAAATCCTGCTGGTACATTATAATAATTATCCAAACAATTTCAGCAATATTATCTTTTGGTCCTTCCAGAGGGAATTCCCCTTAGATACCCCCCCCCTCCGAAATAATCTGTCACATCATTCATCTTGTCTTTTCCTGTTAGAATGAGAAATTGTCATAAGACTTTGTTTAGATCATACTTTCTAATTTATGCAAAACTTATAATCATGGCCAGAATATTCTGTTTAATTTGTATGGTATATTACAAAGTAAGCCCCATGTTTGATACCTTTATCTTCTGCTACATATCTGGTAATATACAATGAACTTTGAAATTCTAAACAGATTCATTACTTGGAGGAGTGGTATTCAATTGTGGAACAAACTTCATCCGTAGAACAAGCACAATGTCGAAATCTGTTTATTTAAAAAGTTTACCCCACTCTTTCTGAACACAGGGCAAAGGAGGGTAGAAGAATTCTGAAGTGGAGGGTGGCTTGTACAATATAGGAAGCAGAAACACTCAAATTGAAGTTTTGCATAAAGGGGGACGTTTTTTGCTGAACGTGATTGTCCTGCTGCTCTCAGTTTATCAAATTCTGAGGAGAAGCAACTTCACACAACGTAATTGACCTGTGCTTCTTCAAAACCAATGCCACTGAGTGTCATGCTGCTCCCGTTTAATGGGTAAATGCCTGAGCTTTTTGCTCTTCTTGGCTTACTAACTTTGAATTCACAAGCTGGCTATAAGGTGGTTGGATGCAAAACAGGTCCTAATAGCATGTAAAAGAGAAATTCACTAGAAAAGAATTGTTGGTGACACTCCCTCTTCAGCGCAGCTATTTCAAACTTTCTTGCAGTCAGCTGCCTACACTACATGCATGCTTGTAAGCATCTGAGGAGAAACTGAGGTCATGTCCTCACTAATGGCTTGAAGCATACTTATAGCATCATCAAACTACTGTGATGGAAGGCCTGTTAGGGAACAATAATAATTGAATGATTCTAGCAGGGGAGTTGCTAGTGGGGGAATGGTGGCTTAGCATCTGCAGCCTTTTCCTCCTAGCGCAGCTGTAATTCAAAGTAGTGGGAATGTAAGGTGGAACATCTAGTAGAGCAGAATTCAAAATTGAGCCCCTGGCTTGGAAACCTGATACCTTCTGGGAGAGTTTGGCTCTCCTCTGACCTGTGGAAATCCACGCCTTAATTTCTTATCCAAATGAAATATGTACCTCACTGCAACACTTCTACCCCACTAGGATCTGGATGGCCTCAGCTTTTTTACTTCTTTGTTTTTCATTAAATGGGGCTTGCTTTCTGCTTGGAATAGTAATGGGATCCAGATTTAAGGGAGTAGGGAACACATTCAAAATGTGAACTTGATATAAGGACACAGTATTTGTATAATTTTGGTATTCAATAAAGAACTGTTGACCTTGTACTTTGTATTCAATTTGTTTTTATTATTTAGAATGTCTTTATCCGGTTTGAACATGGTGGTTTTATATGTGTCCATATGCTCATGTATGTATGAAAACATATTGCTTTTTATTGAGATACCTGCTATAAGTAATCCTTGTTTAGCAACCACAATGGGACCCAGCAACTCAGTCTTAAACAAAATGGTCATTTGTGAAATGATAGTTGTACTTACGATCTTACTTCAGCTTACCTTTGCTTCACAGACCTGAAAATGTAGTAAATGCAAGGATTGGTTGCTTTTGCAACACCATCATAGCTGTGAATGATTGTTAAATGAAGCAGTCACTAAATTAGGAATATCTGTATAGCAATGTTTAAAAAAGAAGGGGAGACTCAGATTCATTGCCCGCGAAGCCATTCCCCCACCCCGGTCTGCAGAAGACAATTCTTCCAAAACCTCCTTGGTGCCAGAAAGGTTGGGGACTGCTGCATTAGGTGACGGTGATAATGCACCATACTTAGAATCACTGAGTCTGCAAGAAAACACAGTAGAAACTTCCTACATACTGTGAAAGTCATAAAAGAGATTGGTATCTCTTACGATTCCCAGACTCATCCCATGGAAAGAGTTCCTCCTCCTCCCATCTCAGATTCTAAGGTCTTTCTTTCCTCCTGCGCATGAGGCGGTTTGCATCCATGATTCTCCAAGCTTGTTTTGCACTTTTTGGCTGGAAAATTTTCTTCAGTGAAAGTGATTTTCCCTTTAGATGTTTTAAGAGTCCATTGCTGAACCTGAACACAAGACATGAATACTTTGACCATAGTGTTCTGTCGTCACACTGATTCTGGGCCTTTTGGTAAAGGTGGGGATCCTGGACTGAGACGTTATCTTTTCAGCACTATCTGGGGGTGGGAGAGTAGGTCTTCAAGTAATCTGTTGGCAGAAGGCCTTATGTTATTACGGCTGGAAAACGCCTTGGACAAATGTTGGCTTGAGTCCAAGTGGAAATTGCTGCCATTCAGCCAACTGATCACACAATTGTTCTACTTTAAGACACACATAGAAAAAAGCAAGGCCATTAGTCATTCATCTTCTGATCAGCCCTACTGATATATTTATCCAGTGTTATTTGCATTTAGAATTTCAATATACCAGGCAGGAATCCTGTATGGAGAATTGGGACTGTGGTCCGTAAACTGGGAGAGAGTGGTAGAGCTTCAGGCATTTACTTCTTCCATTACCCAAGGTCTCCACTCGAATGTGCCCATCCTGAAGTCTGACTCTGTAGGACACCAGCTCTTCCCCCCCTTCTTCAGCCTCTCTCTGAACCCAATAGAGGCCAGTTTGTGTCTTCCCCAAATTTGATCATACTGTAGAAGGCCGCTCACTCTGAAGACCTCAGTAAAGATTTTGAGGGCTCCTACAGCTGGTTCTCATTTTCTGTCTGGAAGTCTTCCTGTTATTCTGTCGCTCATCCAGTCACTCTTCAGTTATTCATTTAAAAAGTTTACCCCACTCTTCTGTGATTACTATTAGTTGTCTCAGGTTGCATATCACTGGAAACAGAATTAAAAACCTATTTCTATATTTTTTTAAAACTTAAGAGAAATAGCTTTGGCAGCAGATAGAAAACTCCATTGAATAAAGTACCAAAAATATGAGCGCATCCAATAAAAAGAAGTTGGGAATTTCTGACTTCTTTAGATAGGATGCGATGAGAAGGATTGGGAAAACTGATGTTGGCTGCTAACAATTTGAGCATCCAGTAAAGAGTGGTCAGGAAAGCCTGGATCATTGAAAAGTGTTTATTCCTGTCCCTACATTAACCCTGGGCATTTTGAGGTAAGAATGATGTCACTGCAGCAGGCAAGGGGTGCATCAACAATTTCTATTGAGAGCTAAGCCTGAGAGGAAAGCATCCAGTCCTTGTCTTGAACGCTCACCTTTTCTGGTAACTGTGATGTCACTTCCGCAGATGCCTCTCAGGATGTCAGTTCGGAGGAGGATGAACCAATCCCAGGCATGTCAGGAGGGGTTGACCAATGGCTCCAAGGCAGCGGTTTCAAATCTAAGTGAGAGGTAGCAGTTGATTGGAGAGAAACTGGACAAGCAGCTGGCTGAGAGTGATTTGGCTGAAGCATAGCTGCAGCAGGATAGCCCTGAGGCTTCAGGTGGGGAAAGCATGCAGCTGCGGCTGGTCAGTGATGAGGAAGAGGAACTACCTTCTGCATCTGATCTGAGAACATGCAGGACAGAGAAAGGCAGAAGCAGTGAAGGTCAGCTTGACTACTTGTGTGGAGGCAGCCTTGTCCACACTACTTGTGTGGAGGCAGCAGCAGAAGCTGGCTATTTCGCACAGCAGAGAGATGGAGATGATGCTGGGACTAATGTATTCATTTCTGAACTGTATGTTTCCTGGCCGTAGTGATTCCTGCCTTGCTTTGGATTGTGCCTTGTGAACTCTGAACTTTTCTTGCCTCATGAACCCTCTTGGGTTGTGGTTTTAACTTTGCCTGGTGGGTTTATCTTGTTTGGGAAACTTTCAAGTGCCTTGTGGATTCATTGGCCATTGCTCTGTGGACTAGAATTGGTTTGCTTTTGGCTGGACATAATTGGGACAGTTCTGGATTTTTGATGAAGGGAACTACTGGGGAAATTTAATAAACCCACTAAACCACCATTACGTCTGCATCTGAGTGAGCGGGACAGCACAGTAGCCAATCGTCACTTTCATAGAAGCAGGAAAAAGCTTTCATTTGGGCACTAGACGACTTCTTTATTCTTGAGTAAAATTTAGTTGAATGGTCAAAAGTTAGCAATCCTCACTCTGTAAGCAGTAGAAGTGATAATGCAATGTAAATACCAGTTATTTATCATTTATCTTTCTTAAATAAAAAAATATATATTGTAAGAAAAGTATTAAAAAGAAGGAATATATTGAGAATGTACAAAATGTAAACATCACATAAGCTGAAAAAAGACATACAGCTATTTTTTTTAAAGTAACATTCAAGTTGGAACAAATATAAACAAAATCATTTATTAGTTTTAATATTATAAGAGCTAATTTTATCTTGAAATCAGAAATTGACAAACAAAAACAATTAAGAAGATAGTCGTGGCATGACTATCTTGAATGATTTCATACCCAGATAGAGAGCTGAATCAGCGGGGAGAAAGAATCAATTTGCCTCTTCCTCACATTTGATCATAGTGTAGAAGACCTTGAGGACCTGGGTAAGATTTTGACAGCTGGAACAAGTGGTTCTCATCTTGTATCTATTCAAATTGAACACACACGCGCCCCTCAACAGAGGGGGAGGAATACAACACCAACTATCTCCTGTTTCCAACACAGTCCTTTCTGTGCAGTTCCAGGAAGATCTCACAACCATTTGCACTCTGATTCAGGTGACCCTGAGGACACAGGTAAAGCCCCAAGTGGCCTCAACTGCTCTCAGAGGGACGGCTAATGACGAGATGATTAAAAAGGAATATAATCCTTCTATTCCCCTCTCCGCCACCATCCAGTCAGAAGCTCATCCATAAAGAAGCTTCTTGGATGAGAAGCGAAATCTCTTAACGAAAAATCATAATCCCACTTACCTTTTTTTTTAAAAGCACCTTTGAGACACTGATGATTAATGTTCATTGATGATGATGAGATTCCATGATACTTAGTACCTACTTCTAGCATCACCTTTATGTGCAGATGGGTTCCAAAAAGCATTGGTTTTTAAAAAAATGGTTTGGGAGCATATCCACTTGGCTAGAAACAATGAGAAAGAAGCTTAAAGGTGATACCACAAGTCTTGGTTCTGAAGGTTCTAAAGAGAATGGGGAAGCATTTTTATTTTCTTAACTGCCAGTATTCTGTTATATGACAGTGTACCGGTTAATAAATCAGGATGATTAATAAATAAATGACATTTCTTTTTTCATACACTTTGCAATCAGTGTCCATTTAGTCAACAATGCACACACTCTTCCTTTCCATGCCTTTTATCTCCCTCAATGACATCTCCCCTATTATTATTAGACATTGAAAAGTGGAGTTCAAGTAATATCTGCCCCTGAGAGCAATCTTGCCTAAAATTCAAATAAATATTGAGAAATCATAGGGATGTATTTCACAAAATATGTGTGTATACTTTTCTGGACAGTTATATGACCTCACCCGCTCCCCATCCCCCAAAGTATGAGGAACTGAATATGATTTCATAATTCTTTGACTTAGGTTACTGTTCAGTCACATTGGTCTAGTGAAGGTACCCGACTAAGAACTAGGAGACTGAGTTCTAGTCCTGCTCTAAGCATGAAAATTATCGTAGCTGGGTAACTTTGGGCCAGTCAGTTTCATGCAGTCCAACCTACCTCACAGGATTGTTGTTGTTTTGGGGAAAATAGGAAGGAGTACTAGGTATGTTTGCCACCTTCAGAGATTTATAAAAATAATAAGGGTGGCATATAAATAAAAAATACATTTTAAAATACTTTTTGTAAGAAATCTTTAATTAAAAAAAAATTGAAAATATAATAACAATAAAACTATAAATTAAGAAGAATAAAGAAAATCTGTCTTACATTTTATATTATCAATAGTGACTGGTTTACCAATAAATTCCCTACTATAATATGAACAAAACAGGATATTATTATAAGATATCACAGAATATCTGCTATAATAACTGCTGCATGCTTTTATTAGTAGAATATATTATCTTTTCCGAAACACATAGATCATACATTTCCAGCAAAGTAAGTGGACATAAGCATTCTGTTCTATATCAATATAGTAGTTCTCAACCTACAACCACAATTAAGCCCAAATTTATATTGCTAAGTGAGAAATTTGTTAGTTGAGTTTTGCCTCATTTTACAACTTTTATTGCCACAGTTGTTAAGTGAATCACTTCAATTGTTAAAGTAGTAACACAGTTGTTATGTGAATCTGGCTTCCCCATTGACTTTGCTTATCAGATGGTTCCAAAAGGGGATCCCATGACCCTGGGACATTGCAACTGTCATAAATATGAGTCAGTGGTCAAGTGTCCGAATGTAAATCCCATGACGAGGGGGGGGTGCTACAGTGGTCATAAGTGTGAAAAATGGTCATAACTCATTTTTTCCAGTGAGGTGGTAACTTTGAACGGTCACTAAGTGAAAAGTTGTAAGTAGAGGACTACTTGTATTACTCAAATGAGAAACAATAAGCAATGTTTAAGAGTTGGAAAGTACCTTTGATTTCTTTGCAGCCATTAATCATCAAAAACTGGGTTGCACCATATCATCTAGTTCCCAGTGACCAGTTTTTTTGGTAATACATCTTCCTGGGCATTCCCCCATCTCCTTTTCAATTTTTATATTATGACCTCAGCATTGGAGAGAGAAGCAATTGTTGTTGTTGTTAGTTGCGAAGTCGTGTCCGACCCATCGCAACCCCATGGACAACATTCCTCCAGGCCTTCCTGTCTTCTACCATCCTCTGGAGTCCCTTTAAGCTCACGCCTACTGCTTCAGTGACTCCATCCAGCCCCCTCATTCTCTGTCCTCCCCTTCTTCTTTTGCCCTCAATCTTTCCCAGCATTAGGCTCTTCTCCAGTGAGTCCATCCTTCTCATTAGGTGGCCAAAGTATTTGAGTTTCATTTTCAGGATCTGGCCTTCTAAAGAGCAGTCAGGGTTGATCTCCTCTAGGACTGACCGGTTTGATCGCCTTGCAGCCTTCTCCAGCACCATTTTTAAAAGAGAAAGAAGAACTGTGTTCCAGCTGTGATTCTCAGTTACCAGACATCCATAGTAATGCAGTGCACTTACCACAACAGTCTGCATTCAGTCTGCTTTCTCTCTCACCACTATTTGTGATTAAAACATGTCTTGAGTATTAAATAATACCATTTCTGTCCTTTTTTAATTTAACGTAGGTACTTGAAGAATCCAAAGGTTTAGTTCGTAGTATTATGAAGGTGGACTTGGAACAAGCCAATGATAAGGAGTGTGAAGTTTTAAAGAAAATTTGGGGTTCTGCTCAAGGGATGGACTCAATGTTAAAATACTTACAGAAGAAGATTGATGAATTTTGAAGAGATGTGCATTGACACTGGATTGTATTTACTTGGACATCTGGATTTTTCATCAATACCCTAATTGAAATTAAAATAAAACATACCTAAAGCTCAGAAAATGTGGGCTAAAAGGTAGAGGAACATGGTTTTATGGTCAAGGGTTTTTAAAAGAAGTACTGTATGTCAAGCATTGAACTTTTTTTTTCTTTTTCCACACACACACATATATATATATATATATAAATATATATATTATATTTCTTTATATACACAAACTAAAATATATAATGGAGTGCACTACCAAACTTTTGTCTTCTACTTTGTTATCATTGGCTAGTACTGTATCCGAAGAAAGTGGTCAATAAAATGAAATGTTGCATTATTTTGTATGTGGCAGGAAAGTCCTGAAGCAATGACTATTTTTTCACTAGAGTCCAGAGTTAAAACGGGTATTGGCCGGCCCTTTCACTGCCCAAAAAGTCAGTTAAGAAGAGGCATCGCCTTGAATTTTGAGAAAGGTTTAAAAATACCTCAAATAATGTATTCTAAACAAAAAACAAATATTTTTTAAAGAAAAAAAGTACCCTATATAGAAAATGCCCCCAAATCCCTAAGTGTGCTCAGGATTTATTCTATACAAACACTCAGTTCCTTCTTGTTTTGGGGAACGCGCCCCATTCTTACCCAGATAGCACGAAGATGCCAGTTTCTTATCCCTCCCCCCCAAAAAAAGTTTTGTTTTGCAGTATTAGTGAATCACTGAAATACCATATATTCTATGGGTTAAATAATAGTTTAGTCTTAGTGGTTTTATAAAAATTTAGGGTTTTTTAATTATTTTACTACATAATTGCTTCTATTGCTGGGTGAAAAAAAACTATTTACATTGTTTCGTTCTATTTGCCTGTTTAAAGAAATACACCAAAAATATATATATTATGTTCATCTTTAGCTTCTTGTAGAATATATTTTATTTAATAAGTTAAAATTTGTGTGGCACATTATTAATTATTCCTTTTTCATGCTACCTTATCTTAGTTGTTTTTTGTTTTTTTTTGTCAATGCTTTTAATCTTAATTATACACTATGACCCTGATCCAGAGAACTCACCATGCAGTAACAGGCTGTAGGCATTTTGCAAGGCAATCGATGAGGTTCCCCTTTATAGAGAACAGGAGTAGTTGCTTTTAATTTTAAGTGGGTACGTAGATGCATTTTTGGCAGCCTATACTTGATGCAGGATTACTATCCGTGGCCTCGCAGCCCTACATCAGTTGTTGGAGGCAACCCCTCCATCTTCCCATCAAACGCACAGTGCCCTTTTGTGAGCATCCAGGAGGGCAGTGTGCTAGTGAATTTCTGTTTTCCCTTCATGCCTTTTCTGGATCAGGGTGCATAATAGACAGTCTGGTATACAAGAGTGCCCTGTGTAAATAGACCTATTTTACATTCCTGTCGGGAGTGTATGATGATTCCTACTACAGATATCTACTAGGATTTAGATATCTATACTTGCAATCTTACTGAATGTATGAAGAATGGGGGAAAATTAAACCTTATTTTTGTACAGTTTGGAACTTTATACTTGGAGCCTGACCACCTCATCCTAGCAGAAAGATGTACAGTGTATAAATCTGCTTTTCCTTGGGTTGGTACAGTATTTTTGCATCTGTGGGACCTAATTTTTGTTGTTCTAGTAGTTTGAACTATATATAAACTGTACAATCTGTAAAGTTTTTATAGAATAAATATTCAGCTGTGAACCTGTTAAAATAAAACTAATATTTCTTAACACCTCTTAAAAGTGCTGCAAAGTGTTGTCCTTATTCTCCGTCCAGTGTTCTTTCATCTTCCCCCAGGAAATGCATTTTTATAGCTTTGAGTGAAGTCCCTTTTGAACTGTGATCTGTAATAATTCTTGTAAATTTTAATATTTTCCCCAGACTCTTATGTCTTAATTTCTTGTTTTGCAGCAAAAGGAATTTTAAAAGGCATGTAGAAAACTCACTGGATTAATTCTTAAGATTTCACTACCTCTTAGATTCTGGAATGCAGAGTAGAAAAGAATAACATTTTCCCCTGGTGTCATGTGAAGACAACAGTCTCTGCTGTAACCTTGTACTGTCTCTAACCAGGGTAAAAAAAATAGAATAATATGATTCCGTTTCCAGATGACTAATCTCTTCACATCTAAACAACTGCAGTGCGTTTGCAGAAAACGGCTCAGGTTACTACTGTATGTTGCTTTTTTAGAACAATTGGGTTAAGACCAGTGTCCTACCTATTTACTTTAATCAACCACCTTTTTGCTGCCTTGTGTAATTTTCCGTTATATAGTCAATTTGTTATTTTCACAATGAGTTGTACAAATGGTATATCTGCCTGTTCAGCAGTGTGAAGATGGTCATACAACAGCCTTCATTTCCTTGCTGTGCCTCAAAATGTGTGGGCTTGAGCAAGATGATATTGAAGAGTTCCTAGCATTGTGTATATGTTTCGCACATATATATTCATAATAGATTGATACTTCATATCTACTAAATAGTCCATAAATAAACTCTGTGGTGGGGGAGAAAAAGGACATATTTTCATATGATAATAAAGAGGTCTGCTTGATTACTCTGGTCAAGCACAGAGTATTCCTCTATTTATAAAAATAGAGGAAAGCAATGCACCATTCCAACATTAAAAACTTTATGAACTTTATGTATTTTATGTTAATCATTTTAAGTAGAAAAACAGACCAGCTATTATTTATTTGGAAATTTACAGTACTTCTTAACCAAAGATATAAAAGTGCCCTTTCAAGGGTAAAATAGGTTACAGAGAACACAAAATACTGTGTCTTGTCCTTGCTCTTAGCAAACGTTTTGCAATAATGTACTAGATAAAATATTTATGGTCAATAATAAATGCATTCTGCTTTGGAATCTACACCATCCCAAGTTTGGAATAGTATTCTAAATCCTGAACCTTTACAGAAATTTCAGACGTAACATGTATCTACATTCAATAAACCTGCATGATTGTGCTCTTATGTGATGAATGTAGCCTTGAATGATGGCTTTTGCTAATAGCATTTGTTTGTTCCAAGAATCCCAGCATTTAGAGTGTTACACAGATGCTTTGCGTCTCTCCAGAATCTCTGACTACAACAAAGGAATTTTGTGGGAATTCTTGAGGCTTCTAAAGCTTTAGACTAGATTGAGGAGTCAAACAATACAATATCCAGTGGGAGGAGCCGAGGTGGCCCAGTGGTTAGAATGCATCACTGCAGGCTATTTCAGCTGACTGCTAGCTGCAGTTTGGTAGTTCAAATCTCACCGGCTCAAGGTTGACTCAGCCTTCCATCCTTCCAAGGTGGGTAAAATGAGGATACAGATTGTTGGGGGCAATAGGCTGACTCTGTAAACTGCTTAGAGAGGGCTGTAAAAGCACCATGAAGCAGTATATAAATCTAAGTGCTATTGCTATTGCTATCCCCAGAGAAATGCAATCATCTACTGAAATCTTCATTTCCTTTACAAGAGGTACAGCCCATCTTTTTCTGGATTGAAAGGCAATTGACCTAATTCTCCTTTCCTTGCCACCTGGTCGGCATTTGTTAAATGGAGTAGGCCTAGGCAGATTATCCCTTCCTCGGCTTCAGTGGCACAAGTACTGGATTTCCTGCAGGATGGCCTGGAGAAGGGGTTGTCATATAGCACCATGTGGCAGCTTTGGCCACCGTTCTGATTTCTGACGAACCAGGGTCCCTTGCTCACCACTCTGACACCCGCAGGTTCCTTCAGGGTGCAAACTCCCTTACCCCCTCCACAATCTATAGATATCCCTCTTGGAAGTTACCCAAGGTTTTACAGGCTCTCACTAGCGCCCCCTTCGAGCCCTTGAGGACAACTAGTCTCCGATACCTAACCCTTAAGGTTGCTTTCCTGGTGGCAGTGACTTCGACCAGACGTATTTCTGAGATAGCTGCCATCTCCATCAGGGAGGACCTTTGTATTTTCCATCCGGATAGGGTCATCCTAAAACTAGACCCATCCTTCATGCTGAAGGTGAACACCTGGTTCCACAGGGTACAGGAGGCCATCCTCCCAAATTTTTGTCCAGGTCTTTCTCATGTTCTAGAACGCAGTGGGCATACCCTGGATGTACAGAGGGCCCTGCGGATCTATATCAAGAGAACCGCACCCACCAGAAAATCTGAAGCTATGTTCATATCCTTCCAGTCCTCCTTATTGGGCTCCAAAGTGTCCTCGGCTACCATTGGCTGTTGGATCAAAATTTGTATAGCCACTGCTTAACAATCACAATCCCTTCCGGTTCCCAGAAGGCTGACAGCTCACGCTACCAGGAGTGCAGCCACTACCGCTGCCTGGTCCACTCAGGCTTCTCTAGAGGATATCTGTAGGGCGGCCACCTGGACTACTCCATCACCCTTCATTCGCCATCATAAGTTCGATGCCTTTGCTTCAGCAGAGGCTTCCTTTGGCAGGAGGGTTTTACAACAGGTGCATCTCACCTTGGGGACTTCAGACCCAACGGCGTCCCGCCCTTAGGACTGCCAAGCTTTGGTATGTCCCATTCCTGGACTATTCCATAGCTACACTGGAGAAGGGGCGTTGTCTTACCTGAATGCCTTTTCTCAGTGGCTGCGGAATAGTCCAGGTCCCACCCTAACATCCGTGGATCTGGAGCTTGCTGTTACTAGTTTGAACAAAGCCTTTCTTTCAGACACTCCTTCACGAAAAACTGGAGAGGAAGAGAGGCAGGATCACGTAATAAAGGATTTGATGACTCAGTCTCTGGGCAGATTTGACTGTAGCAATACCGTTCCTGGACTATTCCGCAGCCACTGAGAAAAAGCATTCAGGTAAGACAACACCCCTTTTCAGGTACACTGCAGGCACAGGTACACTATTCTTAATTTGGGGGAAATTTTACTTTTAAATAAATAATGCCTGCTAGTGCTCCATAATCAACGGAAGTAAATGTTGGCTAGAATTGTCTTTATAAGTGTTTAGTGTTTGCCCATTCAATCAGAAATTTTTGCATACAAATGCATGTTCCTTGAGATTGTGTTTTATGATGTAATACATTCCAAGCACCTTCCCGCAAAGATTTCAGTGGACCTAATCACTTGTTTGATTGTGCATGTTTTTCCAAAATAAACATTTTTTTTAATGTAGCCTTGCACTTGCGACTTCACGTACGATGTAGCAATTTATCTGAAACAAATGTGAACTACGACATTTCTGATTAAGGGCATTTCCAGGTATAACAATAGCACCATTGTGCAAATCCATTTAGGCCTGTTGTGGATGAGCTGCAAAGATTCAGAAGACCGCTAGAGGGCAGCAAAGAGGTACAGAAGGTATAGGTAATTTTGTACTACCATCTAGTAGTTCTCTGAAGTTTTATTCCCCAGCTTCTATAAATCTGGCATTTTTATACTAGATTTGAAATGTATGCATTTCTTAAATCTTTGGTGTTCTGAAGGATACAATGGATCCTTCCTGCACAAGAGTTTTTATTAGCTGAAATTCTCAATGCTGTTTTTAGTTTTATTTTTGAGTATCATTCTTGGGTGCTTTTTTAAAAATTATCACCGTACTAAAAGTAATACTTGCCTGACTTCAGTAATTGGAACCACATTTTCTGTTGCTAAGTGATGCGGTCATCAATAGTGATGTTGCATGACCACATCGCTTAGTGGTCAGCAATTCCAGTCGTCTCCATTGCTGTCATTAAGTGAGGATTGAAGGTTGTTAAGTGAATCCCAAATGACTTGCAAGCAGGTCAGCGGGCAGTTAAGTGGCATGGCACAAACATGGCGAAACAGAGGTGGTGACTGCCAGGTGGGGAAGGATGCATGAGTGACCATGAAGTGCAACGCAACTGCAGCAGGACCACATTGGCTGCTGCCTGGTGTGCAAACGACATATCGGACTATCTTGTGACCTTCCCTGCTGTGTTCCCCGTTGAAGTTGCTTGTGGGAAGCCAGCAGGGAAGGTTGCAAAGGTGATCATGTGACTGTGGGATGCTTCAACTGTAAGCGTGAACCCAGATCACATGACTGCAGGGTTGCCAGGACAGTTGAACCTTTTAGACCGGTCATAAGTACCACTTGTTCAGTGCTATGGTGACTTCGAATGTTGCTGAACAAGCAGTTGTTCAACAAGGACTATCTGTATTTTATAATTTCTTTATTAAATAAGTCACCTAGAGTCAGTTGTTGATTAAAACAACGTGTAAGCCTAAAAAGCAAACAAATTATAGGTACAATTATTTTTACATTGCGCTTATTTTGAAGTCTTATAAAAATACTCATCCATTTATATATTTTAGCATTGTGATACTTCAAAAATGCAAATCACTATCTTTCCCCCTCTCCTTCCATAATTTTGAATATAGAGGTAAGTAAAAATACGATACATTCATAAAAGGAGAAATCAAGTCTCACTGCTTCCTTCCATTTCTGGGACCATTATGGGTGGCTGAAAAAACAAATGTTGGGTGTGGAATTCTTATTTTACTTTATCCAGAAAATAGGATTTCTTGACACTGGGTTCTGGGAACTATTTGCAAAACAGAATGGTAATAGCATGCATTTGTCCAGGATGAACTCATCTGTATCTTCTTCCACATTCTTCCATAGTTAGTGCAATTGCTGTATGATGATCCAGAAAAGGATCGGGATTTTTACTCAAAAAGAGGAATCGTCCTGATACCCAAAAACAAATTAAACAAATGTAAAATCTGAAATGATAATGCAATTGCATGCCTTTCTTTATTCCATTACATGAGGTGCTGTTATTTTTCATTTCTTGGATTAGTGTGTAGGTAGTCCTCAATTAATGACAGCAATTGGGATTGAAATTACTGTTGCTAAGCAACAAAGTCCTGAAGTGCAAAATCATGCCACTTCAGAAATTGCAATTCCAGCAGTCCCAGTTGCTGTGGCTAAGTGACGTCTTTGTGTATCATTAAGCAAGGACTTCACATGATTGCAACTTCTGATTTCCTGACCGCTTCCCATTGACTTTGTGGGAAGACAGCAGGGAATTTCAGAAATCACAATCTCATGACTTGGCTCTCTGGAACATTGTAATCATGAGCCAGGTGTTAAGGACCCAGATCATGGTCATGTGGCTGCAGGGACAGTACAATATTCAGAATTTAGAGGTGGGGTTATAACTATAACTTGTTCAGAATAGAATAGAACAAAATAGAATTCTTTATTGGCCAAATGTGATTGGACACACAAGGAATTTGTCTTTGGTGCATGTGCTCTCAGTATACATAAAAATA
>JANHFT010003434.1:117774-139888 GCA_032467955.1 Pseudoxenodon macrops
CCCCACCACCCCCTCCTTCATTCCAGGATTCTGCACCATGTCCCCCTGCTCCTCCTCCTTCAGGAGGGCTTGGATCACTGGGGACCCAGCCGCCTGCTACCTCTTCAGGGCGTGGTGCACTGCTAGACCAGATACGCCAAGGAATACAGCTCAACAAGGTGAGATGGTCTTGTTTTAAATTTTATGTATTTATTACTTTTATTATATTAATTTATAGAAGTTTTCTAGTTATTTTGACCCTTGAGCCAGCGTATAAACAAGGTAAAATTACAGAAAACAATAACATAAATACAATAAAATTAACCAAAACTAAAATCAGCATTAAAAGTACTGTATATCTAAAGGTTGATTGTTGTATATCTTTGGGAAACTAGCAAATCAAAGGAAAAATTGGTCTAATCTTCTTCACCTAATACCTAGAGTTCTACATAGAAGGATTTAATTATGATAGTTTTAAGTAATTATTGTAATTAATTATTTTAAGTATTTAATTGTTATTTAATTTTAAGTATTTAATTAGGGTAGATTTAAGTATTTAGTTATGGTAGTTTCTCTGTTGTTTGCAATCTGAGTTGACACAAATTTAACATGTTCCTGAGTTCTTAAAAAATACTGAGATTACCACTTATATCCACTTACTGGTATGTAATATCAATTTATATTAGTTCAGTTTTCAAGAAGCCCAAAAGGAACTGCAAATTCTTAGGAAGGGTTCTAGAGAGCTTCAGCATAGGAAGCCCTACGTAATATCCCTAAAGCACTGGGAGACATTGGGCCAATTACTTCTTAGTTCAACCCACCTCACAGAATGGTTCTTGTGGGGAAATTAGGAGGAATATTAGTTATGTTCACTGCCTTGAGTTAATTGCAAACAATAATAAATGCAAGATAAAAGTAACAAATACATACATACATACATACACAAACAAACACATAAATATACGTATGTTTCATGCATCTTATAGACACCCGACGTTGTGGACTCTTCACCTTCCATGCAGAGTTCTGAAGGCCTGGTAGGGGCTCTTATGCATGTGATGCAAAAGAGGAGCAAAGTCATCCACTCTTCAGGTGAGTCTTGTGTACATCCATGAGATATTTCTTATTTTCAGGCTCCTATACTTACATATAATTTCTCAAGCTTCCAAAAGTTCAGAGCTTTGTGATTATTTGGAACTATAAAAACAAAACATAGCTTTGAGGATGATCCAATGCCATTTTGTGAGAAGTTCAACTTCAAGTCAGGCTGTGTTGCCCTGAGGTTGGATCAAAAGACATGGGGATCAAGACAACTGAAATGAGTGCTGGAGAGGGAGATCTGTATATGTACATCCATATATAGCTCTGAGAAGCTGTTGTGCTGATACTCTTGAAATGCTAATCAGCTTTGGATCTCTGTTTTACTGTATTTTCCTATTCTGCTGTATTCATAGATGAAGATGAAGACAATGGTGATGAAGATGACGATGATGAATGGGATGACTGAGCCTAGAAATGCACCTGACACCAAGTTTGATCCTTCTTTCAGCCTGTTGGCAGAGGCATTTAACTGGATGATGTCTCTGCCATAATTCTTCCCTCCCCGTTTCTGCAGATACTTCTGGAATCCCAGTAAGGTAGAGGCAGTCTGCTTCAATGAGGGCAGCAAAGGGATTATTTTCTCATCCTCCTTTTCAAAATCATTTAGGCCTAAGCATATTCTCCTCCCTCACCTGTGCACCTGGATGCCTTTGACAGTTTTAGAAAGTAAGGTTGTAATTCTATCTCTTTGAGCCCTCCAATTTTGACCATTCATAATCTTCTGCATTTATTTTTCTTAAGAGTTGTATCATCTTTCAGCCAACCCTTTCCTCAACCTTTCTTTTGCTTACCTAAAGTTTTGAAGCCCAAATGCAAGCATGAGAATGACAAGAATTGTAAGCAAGTTCTCTTTATTTTTTGAAATAAAATCCCTTGTATGCTGTTAACTCATACTGAAACTTTATTTAAATTATATATTACACACATACATGTGACATATGTACTGGAAATTATAGTATTTTCAATGGATTTAGTTGAGAAATTCTTTTATTCCCAAAAGAGGGAGTGATTTGTCATTTCTCTCCTTAAACCAGCATTCTGAGATTATATTAGTCTTAGTGGTTTTCCAGCCACTGGATTCAAATTAGCACACAGAGAAGAATTTTGCTATACTACCTGAGGTTATAGAAACTGTTTTCGGAATGGCAGCAGGTTTGGAATGGGAACTATTGACTGAGAATAAGAGAAGATGCGGAAAACCTCATTTCATCTACTGTTCCGGAAAAAGAAATGTACATTTGTATGAATGTGTTTATTAGATTAAAAATAAAAATGCATTCTAAACTTATTTTGAGTCAACTACTTTTTAAAATATTGGCTGAAATTAAATTATCTAATTTCATGTTATTATCTTCTGATATAAGATTCTGGCCATTTAAAAATAGTTTAATTGTAGAAGAGTTTGGATATTATTTAAGGCATTGGGGTGCTCTGTTGCTGACCCCCTTTGTCTAGCTCCTCACAGTAAATTCAGGTTCAATTTTTGAAATGTTGGCATCATGGAGACTATTTAGACAATATAAACAGCCATCACAAGATCCATTTTTTTCAATTCAAATACACCACAATTTAAATATTTGGAGATATACCTGTTTTTAAGTTGTTAAGAAATGCCTTTTTTCAACCGAATATAACAAGTCTTTGAAGACTGATTTATAACAGGATTCCATTTTTTCCCTGTCACATGGCATTAGTCTCAGAGTGCTGAATTCTTCTAGACAGATGGTGAGAATATAGCAATTTATTCTTATTTTTTTACAATTTAGAAGATCATGGAGTTCTAACACTGAATGGTAAAGATAACTATCCTACTTTGCAGTGTGTAGAGTCAGATCAGAGAGATAAAGAAACACAAGGAGTTAGAAATAATAACCCAAAGATCAAATGGTAATAGAGGACTGGAGTAAGATTGTCCTGACCAGTTGAAAATGAGTTACCAGCAAATATTTCACTACCAGTTCAGTGCTGGTTAAGACATTTAAAAAATGGATCTTGGCACTCATGAGATGAGTGGAAGCTGGATGGGACAAATTAAGATTTCATAATTATTTGAAAAGATGCGGGATGGGGAAATCAGGTTGTACTATTTCACAAATGTTTAGTAGCAAACACAGATTGTGATGCAAAAAGATAATTGTGGTGCTGATTTGGTTATCTAAATCTTTATATATATGCATAGGATTCTATCACTACGACCTGCCCCCAAAACTGGTAAATAAACCAATTGGCTATATTTCTTCTAAGATTTTAAAAAACACAAAATGGGAAGCAGCATTTCTCCAGGGCAGACTTCCTCAGTATGATGCCCTCTTTATGTATTGGATTATATTTTTACCAGTCCATTAGAATATTTAACTGTAATTTGAGGAAGCAATACAAGTTTCATGCTAATACTGTTTGATGGCTTCAAATGGAATAAAACTACTTTAGACAACTTTATTTTTGATTTGAGGGCAAAAGAGGCAATAGTAGTGGTACAAATAGGAAATGCCAGATTTAATGGGTAATGGCTTGAGCAGTGCTGTCTAAGTTTATTAACTGCAATTTACATATTTCCAGACATTCTGAACAGATTCCAGAACTAATAAAGATAAAAACAAAAATCAATTCATGTATCTATAATCAGTTTGATGCACTACCATTAATGATAGCATGATCTTATTTGTCCCCAAAGCCTTTTTTGAAAAGCTGTTTCTTATATAGTTCATTAAGAAATATTGAGACTCAACTGTAGTCTTAGGTTGAAGACTACCTGCATAGTGTAAAGGTTACTCTATTGTACACAGAATATTTTATTTGCTTTCTGCCTACAATATTATTTTGCTACCTGAGAAAACTTTCTGGAATCAAGTTGCTACCAAACAACTTTTGGTAATTACCAAGTATTATCTTTAGTAACAAAAGATAATTTGATTAGATCTCTATTTATATTAAGGAAAATTGTATTGATCAGCAATGTGTACCTTTCATTAGTTGGGCTGAAACTGAAAAAACTACTGTAGAAAAATTGGTAACTTTTAAGAATAAATGGATGTTAGAAAATATTGATTGTAAAGAAGGGGGGGGGAAGTAGGCAAATCACAACCAACTATATAATATTTATTCCCTAACAGTCCCCAATGAAATTCAGCAGTACAAACAATGCTTAATCAAATTGAGTTCTCTAGTTGCAAGATGTTCCTTTCTCCTGCCCCAATTGTTGAGTTAATCTTCTAAATTAATGGTTTTTCCATGGCTGTATGGCAAAAAGGAAATGTAGTCAGGAACAAGGGTTGGCATTTTAAACATATCCAGAAACTGTCTCATAAACGATTAGGATCAATAACGTGAACATAATCCACCGGGCCCCCCCCAAATTTCCTTATTATAGCATAAATGCACAAATGTTTGTTCTGCATCTTTTAGATACCCTCGTACTCAAGTGCAACTTTCTCAGGAGACAAAAAAAAAGCTGTCAAACTGAATAATTCGTTTTCGCACCCTATTTCCATTCCATAACTCCTCCTGTTCGAGCAAGAAAAGGAAAACGATTCAGAGACCAACGTTTTGAAAAGGCCAAGTTACCACACGCTTCAGCTTTGAACAGCGCCGGGAGGCGGTGCCAAAGTTTTACTTTTCGTTCGCGCCGAGCAGCAACCAGAACCTCATGCACGGCGGGAGGAAACGAAGCGAGTCAGCAAAGAAGCCCGTGAAGCCCTAGTAGGGTGGGGCCTAAGCGGCGCCCCGCGCTTCCCATTGGCCCGAGAGCCCGTTCCTCAAAAGGCGAAGCTTCGGAGGTTGCCTGGATCCGCCTCCAGCTCCCCTTCTTGTGAGATGAAAACTTTCTGGCAGCCTCGGTGGGTGGAGGGAAATAAAAAAAAATGTTCAAGATGGCGGAAAATTTAAAAGGTGAGCGAAACTAGCAAGAGCGCGCCGGGCGTTGCGGCGCGAGGCGGCGAGAATTGAATCGAGCGGGAAGCGGGAGTTGCCGCGAGGGGAACAGCCCGTGGCCGCCTCCGCCGCGTTTTTTGCGGGCGCGTGGCTGAAGCGGCATTCGGCAACGACCGTTATGGGGGGGGGGAGGGGGAGGAGGAGGAAGAAGAAGAGGAAGAGCGCGCGAGCCGGCGTACGTGGCGCGGCCATTCGGTTGCCTCGCGCGGCGAGCGAGTTAAGGTACATGATCTCGCGGTGAGCTGAGAAAAAGAGAAAAAGGACCACGAGAGAGAAAAGCGTGGATCCCACCACGGACTCGCGCCGCGAAAAGTCACTCCAACACGTTGACTTTCTACAAGTGATTTCTCTGCTTGTATCTCCGGCAATATTTCCTTACTTCGTTTTCAAAAAAAAAAGAAAAAGAACCCCTTCTTGGCTCCTTTGTTTTCCTTCACCTTTTGTATAACTTCATCCTTGTGCTCCCCGTTCCTTAAGAAAAACCTTGTTGCGCGTAGTGTTCCCCGTCGAAGAGCAGCAAGCACCTCGCTTTGCGGGAGGGAATCTTGTTCTGGAAAAAGTTTTTCCTCACAGAACGAAGTGACTGAAGGCGATACTAATTTCAAGCTTCTGCCCTGTCAGACTTAATGCTCTTTTCCCTAAAGCCTGTTTTTCAGCTGGAAAGGCTTCCAGAATAACTTTCAGATCCATAAAGAATAAGACAGACCTGTCATCGAAAAATCTGATTTTTGTATGAAACTCAGGCTTTAGAAATTAATATAGTAGTTTAGGCAGTGCTGCATACACACCTCTACTTTAGATTAGACTTGCAGATGTGTTGATTGAAGAGACACAAATCTCAACAACTGTTGAGTACACTTAGAACTGAAACCACATGGACATGTTAAGTAATTTATGATAATTTTATTTTTCGTACTTTTCTGTTTTATTCAATTTATATTCATGCATTTTAGCAGAAACAGCAAATGTAGTATGCACTTCTTAAGAAACCTATGTTTGGTTTATCATTTTAGTATGGCAATTCTGAAAATGCCATCATAGTAATAGGTCTTTAGGAGATGCATGTTTTTTAAAATCACCCTCATGTTTTGGAACTCCCTCTATGGAGATTTAGTCTTATCTTTTCTCTCCTGGGTTTCAAAACAGCACTTAAAAGACTTGGCTTTTCTATCTTGCCCAGGATGAAAACATGCTTTCATTGGTGGGATGAATTGGCGGATACATAACTTAGTCTTTTTCTTTTAAACCCATTATGATGATGATGAGCTTTTAAAATTATTTTGTTTAGTGAGTTTATTTTTATTGAAGTCTTTTTCCTTAGGATGTTTCTGATAACTTGGGGAATGAGTGGTAGAAACATTTAAAGTAAATGTAAATATAACATACAATGTGTGTGTGTGTGTTTGTATTTACTATGTTAAATGTGAATTTAATTCTATTGATGAGACATCTCTTAGTATATGTACATATGGTTGAGTGAAATGACTCTTATCTTGCTTACATTTCAACATATGTACATTCGTGCCACTGGCACAAGGTTATTCTTTAAAATGCAGTTGTCACTACCAAAGTTAGATACCTTGCATTTTATAGCTTGGCCAAGAGTTCGGATAACAATGTGTTAACAGGTAATTATAATAAGATCTATCTTTATCCATCTGAAGTTGTGCTAGCCCTTCATCTAGAGATACTACCTTTGTAAAAAGAATTAGGATTCTGTAAGTGAAAAACAAAGCATTTGAATAAAGCAGCTTGATGATTTTGTAAATTTCTTAAATCTTGATAAATGTAGGATTTGCTTATTCTAATTCTAGAATACTGAATTCAAACTAGAGTGCTGGAAAGAAATTAAACTAAAATTATATACGTTTGTCTTATTTTATTTGACAGACTTTCTAGGATATTAGACTCTTTTGGAAATTCCAGTGGGTTGTGGAAATGTTATGTACAATATAAAGAATAATTCTCTGAAAGAGGTTCCTAAAAAGATATGCTTTTATTTTAGGTTTTTTTTGTTATAAACTGAGAAATAATTCTTTTTCTTGTTTTTAAATATGTTAGGCTCTGTACAAAAATGACTTGGACATCTAAAGTTCAGTTATTATTCATCAGGACTTTCTTGTTTGTCTTTGAAGCCATTTCACTTCTCACCCAAGAAGCTTCTTCAGCTGTGACGGGATGGTGTGGAATGGAAAGATTTATACTTCTTGCAGACACTGTAGACTGGAGATACTGGTAGATGATGTAATATGATGTCATTGTTAACAGAGGGGGAGGGATACGACATCATCTATCACCAGTGTACAACATGGTTCTTTCAACAGTTCCAAGAAAGCTCAATACCATTTGCAATATTCAGGTGACCCTGATGACACAGATGGTGTGTGACCTCAATATCTCTCTAAAAGAATGCAAATGACCAGCTGTCTGCAAGAAGTATAAATCTTTCCATTCCATACTGCAAGAAGTATAAATCTTTCCATTCCATACCATCCAGTCACATCTGAAAAAGCTTCTTGTATTAGAAACAAAACTGTCTTCAAAGAAAAACAAAGTCCGGGTGCCTCGTGAAAAAGCACCTTTGAGACAAGTAAATACAACTTTTGCTGTGAATTCAAAGGTGAATAATCGAATGCAGCAATCTGCAAACATAAGCCTAGCAAGATTTACTTTAATAAAACTCTCTTAAGATTTGGAAGTTGAACAATACAAAATCTAGGTGAATTTAAATTCTTAGATTCAAATTATTTAATTCTTACATTAGAATTGAACACAGCTCATAATGCTTTTATGTCAGTCTACATCATTTGGGGAGTCATTTTTTGTTACCCTAAGCAGCCAATTTATTGCATATCATCATTACATGAATGAATTTACCAATAAGTCCAGATGTTTCTTAACCCATTTCTATTTTAATAACTGTAGAGTACTGAAAATTATTGTCACATGACTGTTTTGAAATATTCTTCTGCTATTCTCTATATCTCTGTAATATGTGTCAGGCTAAAGAAGGAATCTTTCCTGTAATTATTTTGGTTAATATGTTTTGCAGGGCTATTCAGATAACTCTTAATATTTTTTTAAAGTAAACTATATTTTAAAAGTGAATGTCTGCTCTTATCCTCCATAGAGTGTACTATTTGCTGCAAGTCAACTTGGTCCAATCTCCAGGATCTTTGTCGATTGGAGAAGGTGTGTTGCCCCTCCTTGGGCATTACTAAAAAAAACCTCAGTGATTTTGAAGTAGAATATCTATGTGATTATAAGAAAATCCGGGTGAGTTTCTTGGATTTCCCCATAGTTTTAATCTTTCCTTGTATATGACCTAATCTTCACCAGGTCTTTGTTGACAGAGTACCCGTATTGACATTTTCATAAGTTATATGTTCCTTCTTTCTGCTCTCCCCCTTTTAACCAGTGTTCTTTTCCTTAAGAAATTGGGAATGATAGGATGGGATGATGGAAATGCTATGTAGTATACCTGGATTATATCATTCGATTTTTGTTTTAGTGAAGAAATTCTAGGAAATGTCATTCTGTGGGCTTTTTTCTAGGAAGAAAATTGTAAAATGGTAGACTTACAGTTTGCTCTGTTATTTTACTCAGGATGAGGAATTCTACCTGGTGAAGTGGCGGGGCTATTCTGATTCAGAGAATACCTGGGAGCCCCGAAAGAATTTGCGATGTATCAGTATACTCAAGCAATTCCACAGGGACCTAGAACAGGCATTGATCCGTCGTGGTAGCAAGTTCAAAAAGAATATGCGCTTACTTGATCAAGGAATTTCCAATTATTTGGTTCAGAAGGCCAAACAGAGGCGAGCTTTGCAGCATTGGGAATATGAGCTTAATGCCAAGCGCAACCACAAGGGACGAATTGTGGTAGAAAATGAGGTGGACTTGGATGGGCCTCCCCGGGACTTTGTCTACATCAATGAATATAAAGTTGGGGATGGTATCACTCTCAACCAGGTGGCTGTAGGCTGTGAATGTTCAGACTGTCTGTCAGAAGCAGCAGGAGGATGCTGCCCTGGTGCTTCACACCATAAATTTGCCTATAATGAGTTGGGCCAAGTAAAGATCAAGGCTGGCATGCCCATCTATGAGTGCAATTCTCGCTGCAACTGTGGTATTGATTGCCCAAACCGTGTAGTACAGAGGGGCATTCGTTATGACCTTTGCATTTTCCGGACAGATAATGGACGTGGCTGGGGTGTACGTACATTGGAGAAGATTCGCAAGCACAGCTTTGTCATGGAATATGTTGGAGAGGTAAGGCTGAGCCAGTAGGATACATAAATTTTGTTGATTCAGAAACTAGATGGAATCTGCTCCAAATCATACCAGATAAAAATAGGTATGGTAATAGCTGTATAATTACAATTATTTATTCAGACCAGACTGAATCCATACCGTGCTAAACCATGGTTTAACACATGAGGCACATATAAGAGTAATATTTTAATTTCAATTTCCCATGCATTTGGGAAAAGATGTTTGATCGTGTAATTTATATGGTTTAACTAATTGGAAAGAAAAGGAAAGTTAATACACAGATCTTGTTAACTAATTAACAGTGGAAAGCACTTCTGATGATGCTGAGCACTTCAGTGGTAGTTGGGAGATATTTTGGAGCCTCCTGCTGGATTTGTGGCATATAGGAGCTTGAATGGATGAAAGCACAACAGACCTGTCCAACATGTTCATTTCATTTAAACTGTAAAAGTTTGAAGATCAAAATAAAGAATTTATATTCTATGGGAATTTGGGAGTATTTTCACGTCTTTGCATTAATCAAAATGATAACTGAACACAAACACATTTATAGCGTGTTAGGATATATTCAACATAGCAAAGCAACTGAAAAAAAACCCTAGAAATCCAAAAATGCAGAGGGATAGTATATGATAAGAATCATAAGCAAAAGTACACTTTTTATTTTATAGACTTTAGATTTTTATTTCTTCCACATCATTTCTAGATTATCACATCAGAGGAAGCTGAGAGACGGGGTCAGATCTATGACCGACAGGGTGCCACTTATCTGTTTGACTTGGACTACGTAGAAGATGTATACACAGTAGACGCTGCCTATTACGGCAACATTTCACATTTTGTTAATCACAGTGTAAGTGCAATAATTAATGAGGGAGCCTTGTACTCAATAATATTCAGGGCAAGATTTGTTTCACTTTTCACTCAACCTGGCATTCTCTGTTTCCAGTGCAACCCCAATCTACAGGTGTATAATGTTTTCATTGAAAATTTGGATGAACGGCTGCCACGCATTGCTTTCTTTGCTACTCGATCTATCAGAGTTGGAGAAGAACTCACCTTTGACTATAATATGCAAGGTAAGAAAGGAGAAATTTGGGGAGAATTTGAGATAACTTGCGATTTGCCATAGTGAACTTGGGAGATAGGATTTAGGAAACAAGTTCCTATTTTCAACTATTCTAAATTCTGGTTGGATTTATTATTTGCTTTAAAACAGTGGATCTTAACCTGTGGTCCACAGATCCCTGGGGTGCTGTGATAACATCACAGGTCTGCAAAGGCATGAAGAAATGTTATGATTTAAATCTTTAGTTTGGGGGTCCATGGCCATGGTCTTTGACTACAAAAGGTATTTCAAGGGGCTTTGTGAAAAAAATTGAGAAGCACTGCTCTAAAAGATTGTTTCTATGTTATGTGCAAGTTGCTTCTGGTTTTGTCTCTTAAAGTAATATGTTAAGAGTTAAAGGAACATAATTTCAAGTTTAGTCAATGAGTGAATAAGCTTTGTTATCAAAGGTAGAGACATCTTTTATGAAATTTGATGCTAGATAAATGTCTTCCACAGTGGATCCAGTAAATGCAGAAAGCACAAGGATGGACTCTAATTTTGGCCTTGTGGGAAGTCTGGCTGGCTCACCGAAGAAGCGGATGCGAATTGAGTGTAAATGTGGCACAGAATCTTGTCGAAAATATCTTTTCTAGTTCTTTGCTAGCTTTTCTTGGAAGATGCCTTGTAAAGCCTGGATTGGAAGTCCAAGCTGGCTGTTGAAAGATTGCAGTCAAGAGGCTAAGAGTCAGGAACTTACCTGCTTGAAGAACAAATGATAAAAGCTTAGAATTGCAAGAAGGCAGTAATCCACATTTGTTGTGCTGTATAGCACTGACTTGGCTGCTTCTGATTGCTTGATCAGAGTATTCTTATGGAAACATGGGTGTGGGGCAGTCTCCTCAGTAGCTGGACAGGTTGCTTGACTTTATCTTGCTGCTGAGATGTTTGCTGGAAAAACTACAGCATAGAACTCCCTTCATAAATCTGTGCTTATCTTATCTGAACCTCAACTACAGATTACTGTTTAAAGCCTTAAATACAAATACAAGGAACGAGCTAATTTTTCAGATTTTTTTCTGAAGGACAAAAATCTTAATTTTTTGTAAGAAGCACTTCCTAGCCACCTTACTGGTAGGTGGGAAATCAAAGCCGTTTTCTTCTCCCTGTGCACAGATTTTGTATTACCTCAGTGTGCCATATGACTGCTGTCCATCTTTACATAATTGCTACTTGAAGTCGCACTTAAAACCCATCATGGAGTGAAGCTCTATGCAATCTGAAAAAGCAACAATGTCGTCTTTTTTAATTAATGCATTTGTTTTTAAAGAAAATGTTTTTAATTTTTTTAATGGGTTGGGGCAAAAACTAGCTTCTGGAAATAGCTGTATTTTGGAAGATGTTATGAAGTTCTTGAATTATGACTGCTGAACTGAATTAGTTGTCTGGATTCTTTATTTTGTGTTTTATAACTTACTGTTCCTTTAAAAAAATTCATTATAGTAATGTAAAGAGAATAGGTTTTAGAAGCAGCTTTAGTCTAATAGAATATGGGAGAAACATGTAAGAGTTGCAAAATCAAATAACTTGCTTTTGAGCTTCTGTTTTCATAAACACAAACATGATATTGTGGAGCAGGAACATTTATGTTTAGCACAAGAAAGTGAGGGTTTAATTTATTGTTTTAATAAATTAGAATAATATAATTGGAAATGAATATTTAAGCCATTGAATCCAAGCCCCTGCTCAGTCCCAAATCAAAATGAAAGCATCCCTGAAAAATACCAATCAAATCTTTTATCGAATCAAAGGAAGTCCACCATCTCTTAGGATAAAAGTTTTCATTTTTGAATGCCCTTACCTTTAGGAGGTTTTTCTGACACTTCAACTGGAAAATGTCTTTTAGTAATTTTAGACCAATTATTTCAGGTCCTTTTTCTCTGGGACAGCCAAGAACAGATTATGACCATTTATTAGCATATTCCAAATATCATAAAGGGTAACAATTATAATCTTGTTGCTTTTTGAAAATAAACATTTACTCATTCTTTATCGCCATGTAGACCCATTTCTACTACCCTGATCATTTTTATATCTTTTTGCACTTGTTCCAGTGTATTTAAATCATTTTAAGTGTTGTGCACAGAAAAGGAAACAGATCTGCACTATTATTTGTGAGATCTGAAAATTATATTTTACTGAAGCAATTTGAAATGTTTCCATTTTGCAATTATATTACTAATTGATACCAATTCCACTTCCAAGACCCTTTTTGCACATACTAATGCTATACCAAAAGCTCCTCATCCTGCTCTGGTGAATTTGAGTTTTCTTAAAGACGTATTTTTAATTATCAAATATTAGCTCTCCCACCCAATTTCATACCATTTGTAAATTTGATGACTATTCAATCTCTTTGTTCAAAGAATTGTCAAAATGGTTAATATGTACCTAGCTCAGGACTTAATCCTGTAGCCCTCACTTTGTACTTCACTTCTGGATTAATTTTAAGGACACACTGTTAGCCTCCTTAAACATACCTAGTTCATACTTACCTAGCTTAATAATAATGTTATGTGATAGTTTAAATGCTTTATTGAAATCAAAATATATTAAATGTTCTCCATTCCCCTATATTAAAACTGGATATAAAAAAACCCAATCCAAACTATTCAGGTTTCTGCTGATTACATTAACATTTAAAATGCTGTTTTTGTTTTGAAGCCCAGTGAGTGATAACTTTTGCTGCTTGAACCTGTTAGACAGAAAATAATGAACAAATAAAATGGGATGCTTAAAACTGTTCAAGGTGTAATTTCCCCTATAGAAGTTAGGGAAAATAAGGATACTAGGTCTCAGTGTTCTTTTGAACATTTGTATTTAATGTAAAAGGTATACAAAGAAAAACATTTCAGGGATGACCTTTTTTTCAAATGAAAGCCTGGATTTAGCCGTTTAAGAATCTCACCAACTGCATTCAAAAAGAATAGCAAAATATGAGTACGTGTTAATATTTTTTTTTAAACAAATATTTCATATTTGGGTGTATTTTATTATCTGTATCGTAATACAGTCATTTTAGTAGGTAGTCACATTTTCCTTTTGGGGATCATACTTCTTACTTTAAAAAAATATATCTGGGGATGACAGTAATGCAGAATTTTCAGCAGAAATTAAGGCTGAAATTCCATTTTTTGGGGATAAAGGGAACTGTTTCAAATAGATGCATTATATCTACAAGAAGTTAAATATATTTTACAGCTTTAATTCATTAAATGGAGAAATGCTCAGAAAAAAACTGATTTTCGTACTGCTGAAATTCAACAATAGATTTAGAACTTGGAGACTAAGAATTAAGTCAGGGCAGGCATACACCTGCTTGCCTTGATTAAAGCAGCATCGTACATATGCATAATCATTAACATACTTCTGTAATATATCCAAGTTCACAGAAAATAATCCTTTTCAAAAATGATTTGGCCATATTTAAAACAAATACTGATTTCTGTTATCTTGAAGCAGTATACTAACAGTTGATACACAAAAAGATAATTAGGGAGTTGGGCATGTCTATTAAAGAGATGTTAAAGGAAGACAAATATATAGAGGGCTTTAAATCTGCAAAAGAATGCAAAACTAATGCTCTGCAAACATTTTGAATTTGAAATGTTTTCATACTTGAAATAGCTATTTGATGCTATTCTGCACATTCTGCAAAAGTTCCAATTTTGAAACTTCCAGGTTGCTGGAACATCACCAAAGACCTCTGATACTGTAAGGTTAGGATTACTTGTTTAAAATCTCAAACATTCTACATACCTGTAATCAGAATAAAAAAAATTATGGAATAAAGTAACTTGAATAGAACTAAAACCCTGAGAGGCAGGATATTTAGGACTGGTGACTGGGTTTATATAATTATCTTTATTCTAGAGTTGTACAATATACCGAAATATAAATTAATCAAATAGCCTGGTTTGCTTAAGTCATGGCAACATTAACCAAGGTTAAGCATAACCAACCTTTAGCATGTGTGAATGCAATCATAGATTTTTAACATTGTGTTGTATAATTTGCTTCCACAAGATGTGTAAGAGCTATCATTTTATGTTACCTTGAAAAGAAATTGTGTTGTTGTCGAAGATAAATCACCTTTGGTTATACCATTTTACGCTATCAGCAGCCCTTGTGACATACCGGTAGTTCTTCCGAGTACATCCTCTCCAGCAACTAAGGGCACCACTGATTTCTCCTTGTGCTTTGTTTTCCCATAGAACAGTCCAATCCGTTAAAACAGATTGAATGAAGACTATACAGTGACTGTCATGGGGGGAACATTCATCTACTCAATACACTTCTGAAGCAATACACCATCAATGACTTCCGCCCCCTCCCCCTCCCATGAAAAAGAACCAGTTTTAATTTAAGAGCAGTTTAAATGGTAGACTGCAGTTAACAGTTTATTAAAAATACAGCTGCATTATGTTAGAAAAACATACCTTTACCTAAACATACTTAGTTTCTGTTTGAAAGTCTCATGCTACTTTATATTCTGTTAACTTTATATTCTTTTCCGCCTAACATAAGTTTCCTTTAGAGCTAAACTGATTTATGCATTTCAGACATCATTACCATGTAATAATCTCTTAATCCTCTCAACTGTACTCAAAAATCTGTCAACTCTGCGTAACGTCATGCAATTTCCTTGCTACAAAAATATGACTGACTTGCATGTGCATGGATACGATCCCCTTAGCTCAATCAATGCTTCTTGATAAGATTACCTAATTGTACTACTGTATCAATCTATTCCTTTCTGCCAGGTACCTGCCTGAAAAGCCTATGATTAAATACCACTGCTATTTTTTCCAGTGACAGTTAATTTTACAGAGTTTCTTCTTATGCACAGGAGAGAACAAAGCCAAAGAAAAATTGTAACAGCCACAATCAGAAAGTTTAATACAACAACCCTCCCTCTTATACCCCAGCTTCATGCATGCTGAGAAAGATATAATAAAAATGCATTTTGCAATTTAAGTAGACCCGTTTCGGATTATAAGAGCTCATTTCTGTGGTATCAGGAATATGCTAATTATTTTGGTAGATTTCAGATGGCCATTCAGACATTAAATACTCTGTTCATATCTGTAGCTTTCATACACAAAGGTTATATTGGGAAAGTACTAAGTCAACTTGTTCTTGAGAAACATGCTAAAGCAAATATCCTACTACATAAATTCTATATTGAAAAAAGTGCACAAATTTAATGCTGCAGAAGTCCATAAATTCAATTAACACAGGTTGATTTTCTTCATCCTTGATATCTTTTGTGTTGCATTGTAGTGTGGTACTTTAACCCATGCTGTGCAAATATATATTTCCAGGAGGAAATGGAGCACTCTTCATATAGAAAAGTAGTTTCATGCTATCTAGGAAAAGACGGGACTAAAATTAAATTAGGTTTCACATTCTTGAATTAGAAAAGAATCCTTGAAGTCCTAAACTTTATTATGCCAATTCATAAGCAGTTCCTGTAGCACAATTGATCATATTCTCTTCCAGCAAAAGAACAGTAATCTGGATGGTGAAATCCATTAAGCCACATTTCACAGGGTAAGTGGAAATCGTTTGTACGCTGTACAAAACCTCACCAACTGAAAAGGACAAAAGCAGTGGTCTCACTGAATTATAGAAGTATGCTCATCAGTATGTTTCAGGATGAAGAAGACATAAACCAACAATAGGAGGAAATATTGGATTTTTTCATCCTTTGTCCGTTGTCCTCATAGCTGCATCTCCTATGTATTTTTCCTTCCATGTATGATAGAAAAATATGCTACTTCTGTTCTCTTTTCCAGACAATCACCATGCCTTTGGCATCACTGGATGCCAAGAGACTCTCATCACAGTTAAAGCTGACATCCAAGACTGCAGCGCTATGTCCTTGAAGTTTGTTAACGATAGCTTTGGTGGCCCGTTCCACATCAAAGAAATACACACACATATCTTCACTTCCAGTCACTGAAATGCACAAAAATAAATGATTAGAATAAAACCTTCATTAAATATAGGCCCTTAATAACGGAGGGGGTCTTTAATTCCTTTTAACTATTAGTTAGAGGAAAAAATGTGCAGTGGAAAACATCAAAAGCACGGAACGATACTGTAAGAAGCTGCAGAGAACTGGCTCTGCTACATTCTTTTTCCAATTACAGAATGGCCATACAAGCATCATACCAATGCAAGCGCCTTGACGAAAAGACATGAGGGGGCAGAAAATGCTGTGGACAGGATGTGAGCTCTGTTGTATTTGGAAACTTCTCTTAAGCTGCAATGTTCCTTCATTATCCACTACCCTGTGAGGAAAAGTAAAAGGAATGGTGTAAGCATGTATGTATAAATATATATGCATATATTACCTTTAAATGGGATTTATTAATATTCTGCATATACAAATAAAACACGTCTTTTGGTGCAATAGCATCATACCTATATAATAATAGCTTGTTAATACATGCATTAATGAGGAGAGAGGGATCACGTGCTTCTCTGCTGATCCAGGAACGGGCTGAGATACTGGTGATAGAACTTCCTTCATTAACTATGAGGCGCTTGGCTTTGGTCAGTTTTCCTGCAAAAATGAAATGAAGCAGAAACTGTCCGATCCAAACTAGGCTGCAGACTATCTCTGCAAAATCTTCTTGGAAACTCACCTGTTGCCATGTCAAAGAGGAAGGAGAATATGCTCCCTTTGTCATCTCCTGCCCAGAGGATGCGCCCAGCAGAATCAAAGGAGAGAGAGAGGACTCGGCCTGTTAGTTTGCTTGAGCCACCCTTCACCTTTTTCCCTGTTGAGATATTCATCACATGAAGGTTGTGTTTTCCATTTCCCACCTGATGGATAGATGAAGAAATTATTTTTTGTAGCTTGCACTAAGCAAAATAGGAGGAACTAGCAATATACAGGTAGTCCTAACAACAGGTTGCTTAGTGATTGTTTGAAGTTCCAAAGGACCTACTTGGGAGGTACTTATGACCTGGATTTGAAGTTCCAATGATCAGGTCCCCTCTCCCTCACCCATGATTACGTGAGTGAACTTTGGGTGCTCTCCAGCATCCAGTCATGTGATCACATTTTACAATGTTTTTGCCACAAACTGGCATTTACTTTATTTTCAGCAAAACCACAATCATAGTGAATTATTACTTCACTTAATGACTGTGGTGATTCTCTTAATGACTGCCACAAAAAAGTTGTCAAATCAGGTTGGTCACGTGATTATGATTGTCACAAGTTATGATTGTGACGGGCAGGGCTCCCTGTAAATGGAATTAGAATTGAAACCCTAACCCTTACAACACCCCACCTCTATCTTCATAAGAGAGATGGATTAAGTTGGGGGAGGGGTAATTTAATGTTTAACTTTTTATAACTAGACCCCTTTTCTCTTCCGCCCCCTCCCTTACATTAGAGAAGAATAAGAATATCAATGCTTTTAAATTGTTCAGTGCATTCCTTACTTGCATCATGGGGGAAAAGTTGAAGAATAATAAACAAAGCCCCAATTTCTCACAATAAATACTCAGGAGAGAAAAAGGATATCATTGTTACTTCACTCACCACTGTGAGATTATTATTCATAGGTTGAAAAGTACAGCAAAGTAGCTCAGAAGCATCTGGATCTGGGATTTCCCGGATACACTTGCCATCCTCTGTAGCCCAAATGCGCATTGTGGCATCAAGTGAAGTAGAAACAATAATGTCATTGGAGAGAGACCAAGCAAAGTCCGATACACCACGGCTGTGTCCTTTCAGCACTCGAAGCACCACAGGGGGAGTGGGTACTAACTGACACACCGAAATGGTGCCATCTAAAGAGCAGCAGGCTAGCAGGTGTTTGTCGTCATTAGCAAACTGAACTTTAGGCACTGAGGAGAAGGAGAGGGGAAGAGAAAAATCATTAGATTGATATTGGACAATCTGGAGTCTTGTATATTATTCTGGATTTTTCTTATGCTATTCCTTCTTACATCAATACAATCATCAAATTGATTGAGGAATATTTTGAGTAGTGTGGTGGGACAAAGAGTGCACCCTGATTGCCACCTTGATGTTAACCTTCCTCAACTAATGTGGCCATTGCTGAAGATTCTGGACAGCAGTGGACATTTGGGGACAGCTATTACAAAGTCTCAATATTCCACTTCCCATAGTACTTACATTTATCCCCCCCAAAAAGCAAAAATTGTAATAATCTTTTTTGGATAAAGGACTCAGTCAATACTAAGTATCCATCTTCTTCTTCTTTTCCAAATAGTAATATACATGCCTTTTATTGTGTTGACAGACAGAAGGAAGGAAGAGGCTTAGCAGTGCCTTTACATGGTTGATTGCTGTATTATTCTTCCTTTACTCACCAGGTTCATCCACATGCTGGTCAAAGATATGATACATGCCAGCAAAGGCATAGTTCTCACTTAGTGTAGTATCCCCAGCCATAGCACGACTAGCTTCTGCCACTGAAGTGGGGACAACACTCCCTGGTGATCTAAGGAAGAGAATAATATAAACTGACAGATCATGAACTTAATTTTCAGCAGAAATGGGGCAGAGACAAGACAAAACTAAAGAACCTTTATTCTTTGATTAAATGTACTGGAGTCACAACATTGGCTATCACCAGCCTTTTCTTATTAAAACTTGCAAAAAAAAAAAAAAAGTAACATGCAGCAAGTGAGCAGACTGACAGGAACATGGGACCTTTTTCTCTAGCTGGCTTTATACCTTTCATCGTAGACCGCTCGGTTCATTTGAGCTTGCAGCTGATAGGAACCTCGGCTGACAGAGCGGCGGTGGCCTCGGGCACCCAGCGCTCTTGGGTCGTCATCAAAATCCTATTGTTACAACACATAATTTTTACAATTTAAGACAGACAGTTCTTGGCGGCCACAATGCAGAGGAACACTATGTGAAGGGAAGAAATGGCCAAGCTTGTCCCTAGGGATTCTGGATTGGAAACAATAGCAATGAAACTTCAGTGCTATATTAGGTAACATGGTATTGACAAATACTGTCTCATCCTTTCATCTCCCCAATTCTTGTTTGGATCTTTTCAATTATCTTGTGACTAGAAAAGTGTAAATAATTTCTAAGAAATAAGGTGCTACTTTTTTAATTCTTTCAAATGGTCTAAGGTTACTCTTTTTTCCTGTTATACCAAATTTCTTTGAAACACAGAATCAGAATTATGAAAGACTGATTAAATGCAATTAAGTTTTCCAAGCTTTTTTTTAAAACGTCATTATCCCTATCAGATATACTGAAATGATTATCATTAGACTATTTTTAATATGCAAAACCCCGAGTACCTCCATGCGATCAAGGGTAGTGCGACTGCTTCGGACGATGCTGTTGCTGTAGGCGCGAAAGCTGCTCTGTTCTGAGAGTGGGCCGTAGCGCTGGGCCAGAAGCTGACTGCGTAGCCGCAGGTATTGCTTGCGAAGCAAGGGATCGAAGCCTGCTTTAGCGTTGTCCCGCAGCAACGGGCTTCGTCTGCGGATGTATTGTGTACGGAACTGAGGGAAATTTGGGGTGCGGTATGCGTTGTATCTGCAAGACAAGATGATGCATTAGCTGCCTGAAACCTCAGCCAATAGTATCCTTGTTGAATTTAACCTTCTCTTTTGCTTAGCATCATTTTGAGTTTCCACTAGCTGAGAGAGTAAAATTCTCTGCAGTACAAAGTCTATCTTAGTACTGTGCTGTAATCGCATGTCAGTATGCATTTAAATGAAAAGCACTGATTTAGAATAAAGTTCCTTCATTATTTCCCCATCAGATAAATCTTCCCTCTGTCAAACGATAACACTTTGTTCTCAAAAATCAGGATGGCAGAGAGCTTTTCCCCCCATTTCTCAGATCATATCCTCACTGTTAATTCCTAAACTCATAATGTACTAAAGTATAATCTGTTCATAGGAATATCAAGATTTATGAAGCTGTGTTCTCAATAAGGTACTTCCCTGAACAGCAACTAAGAACAACCTGTCCCGCACACTTGACTTATTTGTAAGCAATGTATGCTAAAATTATATCCTGCATTTTTTGTTCAGAAGCTCAATGTAGATAGTTCTTCAAATTAACTCCATAATAACAATACTGTGAGATAGGGTAGGCTGAGAGATAACAAGTAAGTCTGATAAGGGGTTTCAGATAGGCTGGGTCCCACTTGATGCCAATCTAGCATCTTAACCACTAGACCATACTGGCATACTTCCTTTTCCTTGTTGCTCAAGCGACCTATGCATCCAACCTAGGAGCCTCACCGTGCATCTACAGCCAACACTTGTTGCCACACTGCTGCCATGCCCCACACTGCCACTGGCCGTTCAGGGGAACTGGTAACTGGGTGCCTGCAGTCAGAAGAGTACAAAGAACTTAAGGATTGGAGAAGGGTTTACAATGGGAAACAATGTAATACAATTCCATTTTTCAATATGCAGGGTTTCAGCTCTACAAATCTCTAGGACAGGTGGCACGCAGAGCCATATCTGACGGCACACGAGGCGTTGCCATATTTCAGCTCCAGCTGATTTTCTTCCTTCCAGAGGGCGGGGGAGGCCGTTTTTGCCCTCCCCAGGCTTCAGGAAAGCCTCCTGAAGCCTGGGGAGGGAAAAAAATGGTTCAATGGGCCTACCAGAAGTCCGAAGGCTTCAGTGAGGCCTGTGCACATGCACGAGGTAGGGGCAGCAAGGAGTGGTGGCGGTTGTGCGCACATGCGCAGTGGGAGGGCATTGCATTATGGGTGTGGCCATGCATGCGCACGGCCCCCCGCACTCCCCCTGCTTCTGGCATGCAATGGCAAAAAGTTTAGCCATCACTGCGCTAGGATCAAATTCATGTATTCAGGATGACCATCTTTAAATTTTGTTATAAATGTATTTGTTTATCAACTTTATATAGTAACCCACCTCACCAAATCAATTCTGGCCAGCCTAAAAACAATTTGATAAAAACAACAGAGGTAAAACCATCAAATATAAAATATAAACAGCAGAGAAAGTACATCTCCTGAGACCCGCCAAACGTAGGTTCATAGCCAATGGTCCCTATGCAGCATGCCTACTCTGCCAGAACTGATAGGCTGATATAATAAGGTTGATAAATTTAAGCAAAGACAATAGTGGGAGAAAATGTACATCTCAATGCATTATAAGAGTTCTGCAGCAGGCTCTGACAAATTTCAACAAATGACAAGTCATTACTATTAATGGCAATTTTTAGTGGTATGTGTGTTTGTACATATATATATATATATGTACATATGTATGTATACACACACACACACACACATAGATATTTTCTGCTGAACGCCAATTGTAAATCACAGACATTACTGCACATTTCCATCCTCACCCTCATCTCCACCCAGAGGAAAGAAATGCTAGATTTTAAATTGAGGAGCAAGGATGTCCTCCCCACCCCCCACCCCCCACTGGCAACTACAACATAGGAGAAGGCCTGACATTTTTTCATCATTCCAGAACAGCAGTAACAAAACTGATTCAGGTCTGCCCTACCTCTTCTGCATTTATGAATGTTGATCTAACACATCTGGAGGAATCAGGTTTGGAAGACTGCATGAAAGAATCTGCTCTCCAGTGATCTTCACACCGCAGTTGGGCAAAAGGGAGGTTTGTTTGTTTTTTAATTAGGAACTTAGCCATGCTTACAACAGCATATCTAAATTAGTCAAATCCGGGCCTCCACAGGGCCTTGTG
>JANHFT010003435.1:25684-38916 GCA_032467955.1 Pseudoxenodon macrops
ACTTGAGCTCGCATCCTTTAATCTATTCAGAGACTTTATAAATACATATAGATTGCCTCATTTAGTCAATAACTTGGTATTAGGTTTATTATACTACTGACTTCCAGTACAATTTCATAAGCATACAGATTTACCAAGAATTTCTGCACATTTCAGGAGCCAGAAATTAAAGTTTTTCCAATGTTTAAATCTCAAGCAATGCCCAAAATTGTTTTTAGTAGTTTAACGAAATAGAATGAAAATACCTGTAAGAAAAAGGAAAATATGTAAAATAATAAAATCAAATTTAAAAAATTGTTTAAAAGAATCAAAATTAGATATGCTATATTTACTGAAATAATCTGGACACTGATGAACCTCCATTGCATGAATTATTCTATTTATTTTTATGGGTAATGATAATGAATGTAGGTTTCATTTTTGTATTCTGTGTTGTTGCCTTTAATCCTACATGCACTTGTTAGAAATAAGCTAGTTAATGCTTCAAAATGCTTTAAATAAATTACCCCCTAAATCAGTCTGACTTACATTTCACCATTAATTGGTAGAAGCAATGAAAAGATACAGTTGGATCTGCCCAATGTCTAAGTTTCCTTTTGAGACAGTTTTCTCTGACTTTGAGAGATTGATTTCTCTGGCTTTCGAGATTGTTTAATTAATTTTTAACCTATGTCTATTTTACTTTTCAAGTATATTTTTTATTCGTGAACTTATGACTTTTTGGAAAATTGTGAAACAGTTTTTTTGTAATTGAGCTGTATGACCAGAGAATGTTGTGCAAGTTGTAAAAGTGTGTCAGTTGCAAAGCAACTGAATGATGATGTGACTAGAGTATGTTGCATCCCAAATGCAAAGATTGGGGTTTTTTCCAACCATTGTAACTTTGAGAATATGTATGTATACACATACACATAACTAACCACTAAAAGGTCCAAACAGTAAAGACTGTAATGATGAAACCGTTAAGCCCAACCTCTTCAACACATTCTTTGGTTCAGTCTTTGTAAACAGCAACAGCTCATGCCCCACATTTCCCAATCATACCACAACTAATCACAATGATCTACTACATGTCAATTTCACAGAAGATGTCATTGAAAGGCACTGCGCAACCTAAAACCATCTCTATCAATTGGCCCTGATGGACTACCATGTTTTCCCGAAAATAAGACAGGGTCTTATTTTATTTGACCCCCGGAATATGGCCTTAGCCTTATTATCGAGGGGGCTTATTTTGGGACTGCAGGAGGTGGCGAGCGTGGGACTGGATGTCCCATGCCACCGCCTCCCCTCCCTATTCTTCACGCCGGCCTAGTGGCTGGCCCACAGCTGCCGCTCGTGGAGCACAGCCCTGCTCCACGAGACGGCGGCGGCACAACAAGTCTCACAAAGACTCATTTCTAGCAGGTGGGGCAGGGTGGGCCACGTGCTACCTGACACCTGTAGCACCACCGTGTTCCTCGCCATTGTGTCCAGGGAAGCACATTGCAAAAGAAAACTTCTCGCGAGTTCGAGATGTTTGATTGAACTCACGAGACGTTTTCTTTTGCAGTGTGCTTCCCTGGACACAACGGCGAGGGACGTGATGGTGCTACAAGTGTCAGGGAGGACCCGTATCTCATGGTGGGGCGCAATTTGGGAGTGACAGGTGAGAGAGGGGATGGGGCGGGACATGGCTGGATGCAAGACACTCATCTAACCAGCATCTAGCTTCTCTCTGCTTCTCTCTTTTGGGTAGGTTTTGCAAGGAAACTTCTTCCAATGTACAGAAAAACTTTTTGCAGTCATGAAAAGTTTTTCTTAACATTGCAAGGAGTTTCATTGCAAAGTTCAATCAAACAACTCGAACTCAGTATTCTTTTACAACCTGCTTCCCTGGACACAATAGTGAGGAACATGATGGAGCTGGAAAGGTAAGACACGTGTCTCGAGGCCCCCCACACATCCACCTGCCACCTCCAAATTGCATCGCTAAAGGGGGTGGGTGGCTAAGCAATGGACAGCAAGCTAAGCTCCCCTTGCCATCTCTTCTCCCTCCCTCATCGGGCATGGCAGGACTCCTGCCCCTTGTTTAGCCACCCGCCCCCTTTAGTGATGCAATTTGGGGGTGGCAGGTGGGGCGGGGTGAACCGTGAGATGTTAACCGCAACTAGAAGCTGCTGGAAGCAGAGAAGAGGCCGGTCGGGCCAGCCACCTGCTGTCATGTCTTCTGGCAACTGGAGCAGAGAGGCGGCAAAGGGAGTCACAGCCCCGCATGGAACTGGAAGCATAGAGCAGGGCACGCACTTCCAGCGCAGTTGCTGCCAGAAGACTCTGCAGCAGGCGACTGGCCCGACCAGCCTCTTACCACTCGGTCTGTGAATGGTGCTCTGCCCGGCCAGAGAGAGGGTTGTCTGCTGGGTGGGTACTACATGGCAAGAGGTGCCAGGCGGCTGCTCTCTTGTGAGCAGGGCAGGAGTTTGCATGCAAGGGGGATGGATGGGAGGCAGGGAAGGGAAGGGGTGCCTCCAATGCTGGCTATGCCCACCACTTCACAAGGGCTTATTTTTGA
Source organism: Pseudoxenodon macrops (assembly GCA_032467955.1). Classification (NCBI taxonomy): domain Eukaryota; kingdom Metazoa; phylum Chordata; class Lepidosauria; order Squamata; family Pseudoxenodontidae; genus Pseudoxenodon; species Pseudoxenodon macrops. The sequence goes on from JANHFT010003435.1 coordinate 28,236, forward strand.
GGGAGGGTGTATATTTACTCCCACCCCAAAAAGCAGGCTTGGTCTTATTTTCAGGATATGTCGTATTTTCGGGTAAACATTGGTATGTGCCTACTTCCTAAAAAAGCTCTCAACCACCATAGCTGAACCGCTTAGCATAATCTATGAAATATCCTTCAGAACCAGCTCCTTGCCTAACCTATGGTCACTAGCCAGTCATCCCTATCTTCAAAAAGGGTGACCCCAGCCTAGTTGAATCTCATTATGTTACATCACCTGCAAAGTCATGGAATCAATCATAAATCAATCCATTACCCTCTACTTAGAGACAAACAACCTACTCTCTAACAAGCAGTTTGGCTTCAGAAAAAGATTGTCCTGCAATCTGCAACTCTTTACACTGCAAAAATATATGGACTTCACAACTCAACCATGGTAAAGCAGTAGATGCAATCTATATAGACTTCTAGAAAGACTTTGATTCAGTGGTACACAACAAATTACTTCTAAAACTAAAATCTTATGGCATTTCCAGTTCCCTGCATAAGTGGATAGCTGTGTTCCTATCAAACAGGCAACAAGTAGTCAAAATAGTAGCGTTGTACCCCAAGGTAGCGTTTTACGATACACAGTCTTTATACTCTACAAAAATGACCTTTGTGATCATATTATAAGCAATTGTGTTCTCTTCGCTGATGATGTCAAGCTATTCAACACCACGGACAATGCTGCTACCCTACAAAAAGATCTTGACTATGTGTCTGAATGGTCAAACAATTGGCAACTCCAAATCTCATCCAACAAATGCTCTGTCTTATACATTGGCAAAAAAAAAATCAGAACACAAAATGCAAGCTGGGCGGATACGACCTCATAGATGACCCTCACTCTGTCAGGGAGTACTCAATGATTTAAGTGCCAGAGCCTACTGTAACAGCATTGCCAAAAAGGCATTAAGAGTTGTTAACCTAATCTTGTGTAACTGCTTTTCCGGTAATATTGAACTGCAAATTAGGGCATACAAAACTTTTGCTAGACCAATTCTTAAATACAGCTCATCTGTCTGGAACCCACACTGCATATTAGACATTAATACAATCGAACGAGTCCAGAGATATTTCACGAGAAGAGTCCTCCTCTGCTCGCAACAGCCTTATGCCACAGACTTACAATTTTGGGCTTAGACAACTTAGAACTTCACCATCTTCGATCCGACCTAAACGTAGTACATAAAATGAACTCCTACAATATCCTACCTGTCAACTTCAACCACAACAATACACAAGCACGTAATAGATACAAACTTATGGTAAACCGCTCCAAACTCGATTGCAGAAAATACGACTTCAGTAACAGAGTGGTCAGTGCCTGGAAGGCACTACCTGACTCTGTGATTTCTTCCCCAACCACCACCCCATTTTAACCTTAGACTGTCTACTGTCAACCTCACCCCATTCCTAAGAAGTCTTTAAGGGGTGTGCATAAGCGCACCAGCGTGCCTACCATCCCTGTCCTAATGTTTCCTTTTATTCATATCCATTTCATGTATTCATAATCATGTTTATACTTATATCTGTTATCTAATACATGCTTGATGAAATAAAATTAAAAAAAACATATACAGTTGTAGAGTTTCCACATAAGAGATGGGCAGAAAAAGCAGTATATTTTGTGTTGTAAACCTGGATTAAAAGAAATACAACATAAATACCATCAAACCAACATTAGCAATCAGTACAGGATACAGAGAGACACACACATACATGCAGGAACTGTAAATAAAATATTCCAACATTATACTGTTTAAACATTCTCTGGCATTCTATGCCAGTATTTCTTATCATTGACAATTTTAAACTCTGTGAACCTAAACTTCTAGAATTCCCCAGCTAATATGTAGGTTGGGGAATTCTGGAAGTTGAAGTCCACACTTCTTAAAGGTGCCAAAACTGTGAAACACTGTTCTACTGTATGCAATGAAGATATAAAAATCTAAAATCTACAATCCCTGGGACAGACAAATGCCTGCAAATGATATGGGACAAATATTTAGTGCTAGAGATTTTCAGAATTAATGTTTATGAGAGCATTCAACCAATATAGTGCCCTTATATAGCCTTTTAATGTAAACATATCTACGATCAGTTAATTGGTATTGGAATCAATTTGTTCCCTCAGTATATAGCAAGGATTTCCAACCCTTCTGTTCATATCATTGCTACCATTTATCTAAATATAATGTGTATGCTTTGCTTTTCCCAGGGGGCTTAACTTGCACAAGTATTGCTATTTTTATCCTGTCTGAATAGAATGCCCACAGATGGATGTTTGTACAAAAGAGTAATAATAAATAGCTATATTCAGTTCTGATCAGAGCCAGAGATCAAGAATAGTGCAATAGGCATGAATTAAATGCCATCTTTGGTCTCTTATAAATAAATCTTTCTTAGAGAACATTTAATTGTACTGAGCTGTACTGGGAACTGTAGCTCTTTATCTAGCTATACACTGGAAACCAAGTGTGGTACAAACAGCTGGATAAGATCCCCACCTCCCTTACTCCCCCTACTCCACAAATTTTCCTAATTTTGGAGAAACTCAGCTCCCTCTTCATGTTTTTAGACTCCTTGTTAGTCAATTCGGAGGGTATTTTTGCTCCACTGAATCCTATTGAATATGTAATAATTGTGGGTATTCATGGGTGGTCCATCCCCTAGACATTTCACAAACTGTATTCATTTAGGATATGATCCAGTTTCAAGACTCCTTTAAGCGTACAACATTTCCATCCTGAACAAAATAGAGACATCTTTTTAATATTCATAAAGTGTTGTTGTAAATACCATGGCTAACATTTCAATGTAATTTTCAAGGCAACATTGATCTTCCTTTCCATTTTTCATCCATATATGTATAAACTTATCCAATATTTCACATTTACAAGACTAGGCGATAGAAATATCCTTTGTTTCCCCAGTTGCTGAAAAGCTAAGAAATGGGTATCTTTTTTCTCTCTCTCTCTCTCTCTTTCCTCAATCAGCTTTCAAAGGGATCAGTGAACTGTGGGATGTTAGGAATCATTGGTGCCAGTAAGTATGTAACATCACATCAGTAAGTCCTACAATGATTTCTGTGGTACCCAGAAACAAACATTCAAAAATGCCTGGAAGAAAAGGTCAGAAGTTTGGAGACTGGGAAATAAATTATTAGCTGTCAAAAGAGAGTAGTTTTTATTTATTTCGTTGATGTTAAAAGTAAGATTACTGCCTGATCCTGGGGCTGTGCTAAGAAATTGACATATAGATAGCAGGTAAGGTTGGAAGTTAGAGCCTGGATTTACATCTCAATTCGACTGACCCTGAACTATTCAATTGTCATAAGTATGGTGTGGTTGGTGGATATCACTAAATTCTTGAAAGCAAAGGAGCTGGGAAAAGGTTATGCCGAGATACAAGACTTCCAAATTTGTATATTGTTTAATGGTGCAGTTATTCCGCTGAATTAACTGCCATAGTCTGTTTTTCATACTTTGTTTTGTTTGCTAGTTAACTGGACAATATCACTACAGCATTAGGGCCAGACCAAAATAATGTTTCTTTCTAACTTTCACACAGTCCACAACAGGAAACAGTTTCATTCATTCTGTATCTCATTTACGGTGATTTTTGTACATGCAGATATTTACTACTGTACTCCAGTGCTCAAGTTCAGGTGGTGGATGTAGCATGCAAACTTCCATATCTGTATACATGATTTGCCCATGTGTGTGACTTTCCCACTTATATGAAAAAGGAAGGGAGGGAGAGAGGGAGGAAGGAAGGAAAAATGTTGCATACAGTAAATTCAGTATACAGTTTTAATGTGTTTTTAATATTTTTATAATTTATAATGATAAGTAGTTTTAAGCATTTATTCATTGTTTTTACCTTCATTATACGCTACCCTAAGCTCTTTTAGTGAGAGGGGTAACTATATAAACTAGATAAATAAATATTCCAGGTGGATGTCCATGGAGGAGACACGTGTTTGTATTTCTACCATCTGAGGAGAAGTGTGGTGGTGGTATCTGAACCAGTTTTGCATTTATCAAAAGCAATTTCATTAATGTTTATGAGGATATGCATGGTTAATATGAATCAATGAGGCATCATCTAATGGGTATGATCTAACTCTAATTTCTCAGAGTTAAAGTGGCGTTACGAAGTTTACCAGTTATTTTCAGTTGGTTAATCTCTTTTTTTTCTTTGTGTCCCATTGATACTGTCAGTATGATTATTGCTTTTGTTCAATTAACAATCTCAGATTCCAGAAACATTACTATAAATGCATGACCCCATCACTAAATCAGATGTAGAAACAATCTGTCATAAAAGAGCATTCCCAGTAATAAACTAACAGTGTCTTTCTAGTGAAATCACAGTCTCCTTGTGGAGTCACACTCGCCCATTATAAAATGAGAGGTTAATGTCTCTCTTTTTAAAGCTGTTACTGACTAGATGAGCTTCCATTTGTTTCAATTACAAAAAAAATGTAAAAATGAATCTAACTTTGAGTTATATTGATGACCAAACAAATATAGTTCTGTCATAAATAATACTGTGGTCAACCCTGAAGTTGGCCGAACTGTGGCCATTTTCTTTTGGTAGTTTTCTATAGGGAGGTTTCTATTTTCACTGCTTCAGGGCTGACACAGCCTGGAGTGAAGAGGTCAGGCAGGGGTGTGTAGAGATAGCTGGAGTGTTGTAGCATAAATAAAATTCTTTCCCCTGGGAATCAAGGATGTTGGTGCAGGTGTTCGAAAGATGGAGACTGAGGTCACCTAGCAACTGGACTGTATGCTGATTGGACCATATGACTGGAGACTCTAGGGGGGAAGTGACGAAGTTTTACTTTTAATTGGGTGTAAAACCTGCGGGAACATAGAGCTGGTTTTTCACCAGGAACATGCCAATTTCATATGTCCTAATAAAACGTTGTTTGAGGAAATTGCCTGCCTCGGAATTACTATTGAATGGAATGTATTACTTGGAACCTTGACAACTGCATGAAATACATAAGGAATACTTATCTAACCAGGTCTGCAAAAAGAAATTATTCTAAGTTTGTGAAAGAATAGACCAGGACTGTCAAACTTGCAGCCCGCAGAGCGGATGTGTCACATGCTGGCCACGCCCACACCCAGTTTATTGGTCCCAATACATCATGTGATGTTGCTGATACAATGTGAGTTTGACATCCCTGGGATAAAGAGACAGACAGACAACTATCATAAAGGATGTCAAATGAAAGTGTTAAATCAAAAGCATTGTAATTTGTGACCAAAATTATCTATATACAGGTGAGGCAGTCCATTCACCTTTTGTCATCTCTGTCTCTCTCCCCGCATTATACACTTCTCTAGAAAGCCCAAAATATTACATTCTTTGAGATTTTTGGATTGATTTGCTCTAAGATCTATTTTTCTTCTTCTTTCCTTGGCTATTCGTGATATTTTCAGGAGCTAGCGGTGAGCTGCTGGGGGTTCACAAGGGTTCAGGAAAACCTCTAACTAAGATTTTGTGCAGTTCAGAGAACCCCCAAATCCCACTCCTGGCTGGCCCCACCTACCCCACCCTGCTTCCTCCCTGGAGTCTCCACATGGTCTGTTTTGAATGCAGGTAAGTGCTGGGGGTTCACGGAGGCTCAGGGAGGGCGAAAAATGGGCTACCAGAACTTCGGGTTCAGGGTCTTTGGAGCCTGGGGAGGCCATTTTCACCCTCCCAGAGGCTCAGGGAAAGCCTCCGGAGCCCAGGGAAGGCAAAACTGCCCTCCACCATGATGCAGGAGGTTGACTAAGCCACACCATGGCCACGCTCACCCTGAAACTGGGCAGAGAACCCCTTGCTAAAAATTTTGAAGCCCACCCCTGGCCTTCTCCAACATCAAATATATGCATGGTAACCATACAATAATTATCTACGTAATTCTTCACACTTTTGCATGGTATTTTTTAATTATCTCGTCCTCTTCTGTTCATAAATCAGTTCTAGAAATTTGAAACACAGGATGTTCTTTTTGGAAGACAAGGCGAAGTGAGAAGTACAAAACCTCTAAATTATTGCAGAATATTAATTTTTGGGGAGAGCATTATCTATGTGATGAAATAAACTGATTACAGTATGGCCTAGTAAAGCTGGTTGAGTTCTTTCTTATTGTTAACTGCAGCAATATTTAAAGAACTCCAACCTGCCCCCAAGCAACTGACTAAGGGAATAATGCAGTTTGAACTTATGTACTGGTAGGTGGAAAGAAATAAGAGTGAATCATAAACATTTACAGGTGATGACTTGTTGGAATATAAGTATCTTTGTTAGTGCAAAACATACTATGGAGGATGAACTAAAAAAAAGCAGAAAAGGACTAAACAAGCACTTTTATAGTGGAATTTATTTACCTTGATTGGAGTGGCTTACTTGTCCAATTTCTGTAAATCATTCTTTTTAAAAAAAAAAAAGACATTACATTACATTAGTCTTTTAACTAAACTGTAATGGGGGAGAAGAGAATGGAAGGCAGGAGACTAATGTACAATAGCAGAAAAAAACATTGCTACATTGCCTTCAAAAGATGTAAAACGGTAATAGCCTGGGAAGGGGGGGGTAGAATATGGAATTAATCAGGCTTCCTGCTTTCAACATTTTTCAAGACTCTAAAGGGAAAAGTTGACATAACTCCCCTAATTAATACAAAAACAAGTTTTTCTTTCAATCCAGATACACTGAAGAAATGTAAATTTGAAAGTTCCACTTCAAATGTTACTGTATAAGGAAGGTAAAAAAAAAACCAATGAGTATGAGTGAGCCAAAAGTGTGAGCGATATATGCTTCCTTTCCTCCTACAGTGTGTAGGTCATTGTAAATAAAGAAGCAGTAAATCTCTAGCAAAATAGGCAGTCTGCCTCTCCAAAGGTTTGGGCTTCTAAAGTAAGAATAACATTCGCTAACAACTAATTTGCTGCCATCTAGACTCTTGAAACTAAGCTAAAAAAAATAGTACAGCAGGTTAAATAAAAAGAGATGGTGATATATTTAGAAGGGGAAGAGTTAACACTATAATTGTTAACTCTTCCTCTTCTAAATAAAGCTTTTTCCATTTGAACTTTGTCCCATTTTGTCTTGCCAGTAAGTGATTTGAAGCTACATAAATATACACCAGCAACTTCAAGGAACTATTTTTAAACCTTTGGAGACAGGAACAATTATTTGGTTTTGTTTTGGAGGTTTTGTTTTTTTCCTTTCTCCTCCCTGAACCATTTTCATGTGCAACAACAATGCAGTCAGTTTCCGGGATGACTTATTTCATGCTGAGGAAAACATCAGGCTCCAGCAGTCGTTCCTGTCAAACTGAAAAACAGGAAAAGGGATTCACATTCTTGATATGCTAACAATTTATTTTAATTCACAGGCATGCCCCAGTGACCGGCTCATTTAGAAAAATCAGTTTTGGGTCAGAGAGCTGCACATTTAATAATCACATTAAGGTGCTGAAAGCAACACTGAAGAGAGAGTCAATTTGGCTCTGCCTTCCTCAACGTGGTATCAGGGGTGGGTTCTAACTTACCTCGCTGCCGGTTAGCTGCCTCCCACGCCGCATGGCCATGCCTCGTGGGCGCGTGTGCAAAGGGGGCATGCACACATGTGCAGAAAATAATTCCCACCCAAAAAGGCTGAAAACAAAAATGGCAATGCATGAGCAGTGCCGGAAACTCAGCTTCTGCGTATGCACAGAAGGAAAAAAAATGGAAAATATATATATATATTTCCCCCCCAAAAAAAAAAATCCACAAAAAATATGGCGTTGTCCATGGACCAGAACCGGTTCGGTGACGTCACCAGCAGCTCACTACCTATTCTATAGAACCAGTCCAAACCAGTAAGAATCCACCTCTGCATGGTATCCTTCATAAGCATAAAACTACAATTCCCATCGTACCTACACCAGAGTAGGCTACATCCTTGAACCGAGTAGCAAGAAATAAGCCTGTTAGCACTTTAGGGGAACTTTGCTTAGGCTTGCACTGCATTTGTATAATCAATTAAAACCCTGACTTATAGAAGCTTTCATAAAATCGAGGATCGACGTTCATGATTGAAAGAAATAAAGAGAGGGAGAAATTAAGAATCTTGGAGCTGCTTACATAAGGGTAAACTACAACCATAGATTTCGCCTCTTATGAAAACTGTGATGTCACGCCTTCATCTCAAGCATGCAAATGCAAGTAGATAAATAGGTACCACTTCAGTGGGAAGGTATCAGCGTTCTATGCGCCTCAGCATGTAGTCATGCTGGTCACATGACCATGGAAATGTCTTTGGACAATGCTGGCTCCTTCGGTTAAGAAACGGAGATGAGCTTCATTGGTCCCTAAAGTCAGACACAACTGAACAGGGAAAATATTTTCACCTATCTGTAGAAAGAACAATGTCCCTGATGAGAAAGCAACTCTATCAGACTAGCAGCTTGCAATTTTTTGCCAAGCACATAGCAGGTATTGCAAAGGTGGGAAAGAGTTTGGTCTAGATCTAGTTCTGCATAGAGTGAGGACTGGGATATTTTGCTGTGACTTAAATAACAGGCCTCCCCCTCCCATTTTCTTATTGGTCAATGGACAGAGTTATGTTCTCAGCATGTGTTCAGCATTCTGGCAAGGAAGAAGAGTGCACATCCGGTTACAAACCACTTTAGAGGTATTTTAGGGCAGTGATGGCTAACCTTTTTGCCATCGTGTGCCAAAAGCAGGAGTGTGGAAGGAGTCACACACACACATACTCACACCCATAATGCAATGCCCTTCCCCCCCCATGCATGCACACACAACCATCCACTCCCTGCGCTGCCCCTGTGCTGCCATTCCTGAAGCCTGGGGAGGGCAAAAAATGGGCCAACCGGAAGTTTGTTTCTGAACTTCCAGTTAGCCTGTTGGGTCTGATTTTCGCCCTCCCGTGGCTTCAGGAGGCTTTCCTGGAGCCTGGGGAGGGCGAAAACAGCCTCCCCCACCCGCTGGAAGGGCAAAAATAAGCTGGCCATCATGCACATGCGTGCTGGAGCTGACATAGGGTAACACTTTGTGTGCCCTCAGATATAGCTCCGCGTGCCACCTGTGGCACACATGCCATAGGTTCGCCATTACGGTATTAGGGCAAGACGATGGGAGGTTCTCTTTCTCCCCAGTACATTATGTGTAGGATTACTGTGAAAAGCTGCATTCTTTGAAAGTAAATCCCATTCAATTCAAGGAGCTGCTTTATATTGAAACAGCCATTATACCGATATAATGTCATATTGTCTAGACTGACTGGCAATAGCCCTCTTTTTTCCTAGCTCAAGCCGGAAATGCCATGGATGGGACCTAAGTACTTTTCTACTGAGATGTAATCCTTTTCTGTGTGTGGAAAAAAAAAACCAAGCAAGAATTATTTCTGACTAAAAAAGGCAGAGGATCGAGCTGTAATTCTACCCCATTTGTGGGAATGAGTTCTACTTTGTTCTACACACACACTTGCATATAACTACATAAAGTTTCATTCATTTTTACAAAGTAGCATTGGAATTGAATATAAAGAAGTAAACAACTTATTTCTGGCTTTCCGAAAGTGGAAAATGCTTTAGTTATATAAGACCTTTAATAGTTACATTTTCTGGGTATCCCAATCCTATAATTGCTCTGATTCTATTTAGAGTGAGGAGTGAGGTTTATTGATAATTAGTCTTGTTGATACTTGTATACTGCGTTTTGTTTATTTTTATTGCATGGAAGTTTGATGATCATCCAGTCCTAAGATAGAGGCAGCACTTCTTCTATATTTCCCAATGTTAGTAAAACGCCCTAATTACATACATTGATATGGTACAAAGTAAGGAAACGGCTTCAAATAAAATAAAAAAGAATAATAAAAACAAATAAAAGCAGTATTTATTACATTAAAGTTGCACAGACAACAATAATAGCACATGCACGAAAGACAAATTCCTTGTCTGTCCAATCACACTTGGCCAATACAGAATTCTATTCTATTCTATTCTATAATAACTGATTGTCACCTACAATTAGAGTCACTAAATAGTCCATTTAAGGGGAAGAGAGATCTTTAGTTTTTTTATGGTCCCTTCATCCATTATGGCTGCCCGTACCTGGGGACATTGTGGTTAGACCATTAGCCTCAATTTGGTGCTGGGTAATGTGGTCTGTTTGCACTAAGATCACTTCCATCCAAAATCTGTGGTGGATGAATACATAAACCTAATGTATATCACCGATCTTTCTAAGAGATCTACCCAGTTAGAATTTAGGGTCTACACCAACCTGGAGACTTGGAATTACTGGCATAGTTGGATTCAGTAAATACATTACTGTAGGAGATAAATAGAGAGTTTTGTGGAGGAATTCTTTATTTTATCAAGCAACTTAACTACACATTTAAATAGACATTTAAACATTACTGGGTAGATAAAGTAAGAAACAAGTTGACTATATCATAAAAATCAGACTATGGAGAAATATGGTCTAGTCAGCATGAACAGTGCGGGGAAAATAGATATGGTAGCAAAGTTGACCCAGAGAAAATAGAGACAGAATATAAAACCAGTATTATTATTATTATTATTATTTCTTCTTCTTCTTCTTCTTCTTCTTCTTCTTCTTCTTCTTCTTCTTCTTCTTCTT
>JANHFT010003435.1:101041-121785 GCA_032467955.1 Pseudoxenodon macrops
CTCCTCTACCTCCTCCTTTCTTCCATCCTACTTCCCCCTTCCTCTCCTCTCCCTTTCTCCGTTCCTTTGCTGCTGCCTTTCTAGACTAGAGTCCTTCAGGTGCGTTTTTGCAAAATCCAAGTGGGCTTTCATGTGTTTTGCACTGAGGAGAGGCTTATGTCTAGCCACTCTGCCATAAACCCAGATCGGTGGAGGGCTGCAGTGATGGTTGTCCTTTTGGAACTCTGTCTCACCTCAATGCAGGATTTCTAGAGCTCAGCCAGAGTGACCATCGGGTTGTTGGTTACTTCTCTTACTAAGGCCCTTCTCCCCTGATTGCTCAATTTGACCGAGTGACCTGCTCTTGGAAGAGTCTGGTTGTGTCAAACATCTTCCATTTGAGAATTATGGAGGTTACTGTGCTCTTAGGAACCTTCAGTGCAGGAGAAATTTTACTGTATCCTTTCTCAGATCTGTTCCTTGCAATAATCCTATCTCTGAGCTATGCAGTCAATTCCTTTGACCTCATGGGTTTTGCTCTGCTGCAGTATGCATAGTCAGATGTGACAGCTTCTACAAAGAGGTATGTGCCTTTTCAAATCATGTCCAATCAATTTAATTTGTGTCACATGATGAAATGGAACAACTACATAGGCCAGTGTTGTTCAGCTTCAGCAACTTTAAACCATGCTTGCTGGGGAATTCTATAAGTTGAAGTCCACACATTTTAAAGGTGCTAAGGCTGAGAAACACTCAAATACTGTAGACCACTCCAGCTTCTGGAAAATGCAAGGATAAATACAATTCTGCTCCCCTCATTTTGTGTTGCTTTATAGTAGCAACATTATTTTGAGTGAAAAGCCATTTCTTTTCTAAGAATTGTAACTCTAGGAGAAAATGCCATATTCAAAATGTCACAGTTAACTAAAAAAATTATCTATGGAAATCCACTCAGCTGTTTTTGTGAAATTTAATTCCAACCTTTCATGCAATAGACTCTGTCAATGTTGCAGCATTCTTTTTAGGTAAGTTTGCACTTTTTCTCCTATATCTCCTCCTCCTCTATCTTGTTCTTTGGAAACTCATAAATCAGCATCATCTAATTCATTAGAATGTGTGCCTTCTTTCAAACTAAATTACCCTTGCTTTGCATGATTTTTATCTCTCCTCTGATTATTATAAATGACTTGTTAATCATGTTTCCTTGAACAGAAAAAATGTATTTGTCAAACTGAAAATATCAATATTGATAAATCCATTGACATAAATGGACAAAATTGAATGCAGAGGTTTCTTACCAGCTTTAAGCATGCTAATTGTGTAGTAATATAGAATATGAACTAAAATATCACCAAGGCCTGAATTATCTATATCTATCATTAATATAGCAACAATTGATCATATAATCTGAAATTCTTGAACTTGAAGTTGGAAAATGTTTAGGCTGAAATTGAAACCACTTCTCTTAAATGGGCTGCTATCTCAGCTGCTCTTTATCTGTTCTTTATTTCTGTCTTACGAATTTTGCATTTAATATCTTCTCTGAAATAATGAAATATAATTTTACCTAAGGATAAAATGAAAACTAGGAACTTACTGGTTAACAAAAGAAAAGCATAAGTGTCAAACAGAACACACATACACACAAACACAGAGTATAAATAAAAATGTTGCAGAAACATGCTTCCCAGCTAGAATTTGGGCAGCACTTTAGTTTTTTGCTTCTTGCCCTCAGATTATGGTGATAGTAAGATGATAGTAAGATAAAAGACCGTCTTTATATCCTAGCAAATTGCATATGATGACATGTAATTATAATGCCCCAGCAATGTTTGCTTCTACTTTAATAAGTAGAATCCCACCCCCAAAAAAAGCAATTTGTCATCCTGAGATGGAAAAATGGAAAATATTAAACATATAATATAGCAATATAATTGAGTTGAGAATTGAGAATTAAGAATTGAATTAATTCACTAGTCATGATTGATTCAATGGTTTCCAGTTCATAGCTCCAAATTTGTCCTCATCTGCAATTATCCTAGAAGATCAAATGCTATTTTCTTGATGCAGTAACTTACAACATTATAGGATTTTGGAATTCACATTATATGATTAATATTCATGTATCATGTGCTACTACAAGTTGGATGTGCAATCATCCCTTAAGGATTTTTTTTTTTTTTTGCTAAATATGTTTTACAAATTCCTACAAGCCTCTTGTCATTGCCCTATCCTTCTGGGGCTCTTCAGACAAATAGCTCTTACCGTTCCTAGTGAGAATGGTTCAGTTTTGTTGCAAATTATGGGAGATGCATTGCAACCAATTTGAAAATAAGTTAGATAACATGTTTCTAAAGTGAGGTGCTCATTACAAGTTTATGGAGACCAGGGTTATTGAGAACGATTGGATCATACATATACATGCATGTGAATGATTGCTTATGAATACAAAATGAAATTCATGTTACTTTTAACATTCTTTACTGTTTTGGGGATAGATCCTAGGAAATTAGAATTAAAAACCAAACTACTTCTTCTTTTCCAGGCCCTGGTGGCACAGTGGTTATAATGCAGCAGTGAGGCTAACTCTACACAAGGCCTAAAGTTCTACCCTGACAGGCTCAAGGTTGACTCAGCCTTCCATCCTTCTGCAGTAAAATGAGGAGTCAGATTTTTTTGGGAGGGGGGGAAATGCTGATGCTGTAAACGGCTCAGAGAGTGCTGTAAAGCACTATGGAGTGATATATAAATCTAAGTGCCATTGCCATTGCTATTCTTGTATTCTGCTCTTGACAAATCTGCTGTGGATATTTCCCCATTCACCCAAGTGAAATTTGGAGTGAAGGCAGTAAGAAAAGATCTATATACTGATGTTCTTCCCATTGACTCATGAACACCACTGCATGCAATCTAGATTTTTTTCAAGAGACCAGAGTTACCACCATTAACCATTAAACTCTCTCTGTGTGTATGAGTGTCTGTGTCTATGTGTTTCTGCTCAAACATGGTTTTTCTTCCTTTTCTACATTACCAGTTCAAAATAATATAGCTAAATTATGAACTGGATTTCTAGACCTTCATTACTTGATAGTTGGAAACACTGTGTGTTATTCTCTTGGACCAGTTTTAAACATAGATTATTCCTGGTCTAGATATTGATTCAAAATTTTCAGTCACCTCAGTTTCAGAATGTCAACTGTACTACCAAAATGTGGTGTGACTCATTTTTATATGTAGATAGCAATAGCATTTAGCAATAGCACTTATACTTATATACCACTTCATAGTGCTTTACAGCATTCTCTAAGCAGTTTACAAAGTCAGCATATTGCCCCCCCAACAATCTGAGTCCTCATTTTACCAACTGCAGAAGGATGGAAGACTGAGCCAACCTTGAGTGAGTGAGAAATCGAACTGCTGGCAGTCATTAGAATTAGCCTGCAATGCTCCATTCTAACCACAGCTCTTCTAATATACAAATGAAGCATAGAAACTAGTGAAAAATCCAAATGATTTGCATTCAACATTATCCAATTTTCCATCTTACACTAATTCTCTTTCCCAAACTGAATCCTGGCTGTGCTGTACAGACAGTGTTGTAACTTGCTTTCAATAGCATTCAATGACAAAATTGTTGTCTACATTTCTGAGTAAGAAATTCTTGTTGGAATGGGCCATGTTAGGGAACTCATATAAAATGTAATTTCTTTTGCTTCAAAGCTTTTTAAAATTATTCTTCTACCACAAGAGAAGGTAAACTGATGAGTTATTTGTTCTTTTGTTAAACTTATTAATTTTTCACTACTCTTCTTTTAAAAGAGAAAAATTATCTGGTGGTCATTCATTTGCACACACGAGTGAGTAAGCAATCCATGACATACTGAAATAGCAACAGTGTCATCTTTTTGTTACTCACAAAATCCCTTCCCACTATCCAAATGGCTCTACCCACACATCTACAAATAATCCACCTGTTGCAGGTCAGCTTAAACATCTTGTCAATAAGAGACCTTTTTAGATTGTCAGGCAATGAAAGTTAAATCTCTAAAAATATTGACAATACAGTTCTCTGACACATACATACATACATACATACATACATACATACATACATACATACATACATACATACATACACACACATACACACACACACAAATATACCTTAATGTATAAACAAATATGCAATATCAATTATCTTTACAACATATACTATCTTCCATCAAAGTATTGATTATATAACCATCAAAAGAATAGCTCATCTGTTTTTCCTTCTCATGTAGACCATATTTCATCCAATTCCACCCTTCTAACCTCAATATCTGCCATTTGTAAAATAATTCCCATGTTATGAAATAATCCGAATCTTCTTTTCCTTTAATTTTTAGGGTTATCCTGTCCACCTTTGCACACCCCAGAATTTTTTTTGATAATAATATCATCTGCAGGGGTTTCTGAATTTTTCCAACATTGTGCATATATAATCCTCGCTGCTGTTAGGATATGTAAAACCAAATATGTGTTACCCTTATTATAATTTCCTGGAAGCATGCCCAACAAAAATGTCTCAGGTTTCAAATCTAGGTGTTGTTTTGTGATATTTTCCAGCCATGTGTGTATTTTCCTCCAGTATTTTTTGACTTTGGGACATATCCACCACATATGGTAATATGAGCCTGGTGTTTGATTGCACTTCCAACATTTAACAGACCTGTTTTTATACCTGTTCGCTAATCTTGCAGGTGAATAATGCCATCTATAAAACATTTCATAGAGGTTTTCTTTGCAAGCTGTTGACATTGTAAGTTTATGATTTCTATTGCATAGCTTCTGCCACCTGTCCAAATCTATTGTGTAACCAAAATTCTTAGCCCATTGCTTCCTTTACTTGCTCCTCCTCCAACTTGTAAGTCAATAAGCATCCCAAATCAGCTTGCTGTAATGGCCCTCTTACTCCGATAACATGGTCACTCACTTCTGGTCAATGGCTTATGAGTTACATAATCAGAGGTAGCACACACTGGCTTGAATCATGATTTCAAATTTGATAATCTGGTTGGCTCAGTTGTATGTCTGAATGCAACCTTCCTTGTATTGTTCTTGCTTAACCACAGCATTTCAGACAAATGGTTGTCCTGTCTCTTTTTGAAAGCCTCCAGTGATGGAGCACTCACAGCTTCGGAAGCCAAGCCTTTCCACTGGGTGATTGCTCTCAGTGTCATCTCTCATCTCACAGATGTTGAAGATTTTTGAAATGTGCAGAGCCGGTAACCCAGCAGTATCAGTCTTTCCCTAACAGCATTCTAAGGGGGGAATTTTTTCCCCCCTCTTTAATCTGGGTTGCCTATGCTTAATTCCAAATATGGTGAACCTTTAACTATCTTCCTGAAACCTGACTAAAACAAATAAAATGAGGCCTGCCGTTTAACATCTGCCATTTTAATGATATCATTCGGTATTGCAAAGTGGGATGAAGATCAGACCCATTATTTAACCCCCCGAAGAACAAAGGGGTCTTCCGGATTCTCTGCAGCACAATTCCAAAGGCATCTGTCACTCGCCTTAACAGCTCTCAGATAAAGTGTTCAAGCTATAGAAAGCCTTAGCTTAATCCAATTGAAGCCCGCAACGTAATGCATTTATGATTCTGTAATGCATGGCAAATTCTCTTGCTGCTTTTAAATCTTACACATATGCTCTATTAATCCCATCTGTTCCTCAGTCGATGTAGTCTGGCACCAGCAGAATTATCTTTGAAAAGAATGTAAATTCCATAACACAGCTGCAAGCACAACGTTGCATGGCAATTGTCAGACAGGTTGACAAATGTTCATATTTTATGGGGTGATTTACCTTTACTCTTTTCTTTACCCACCCCTTGCCTCATCCTCATCTATCTGTCTCCAGAGTCCACAGATATTACACATCCATATAACAAATACGCACACAGAGCAGAACCTAAAGGTTTTTCCTGGTATTCCCATCTGTCATTCCTTCGGGGTGTGTGGTTTATTATTATTTTTTCTAAACACCAAACCAATTCATCAAAAGAGCTGAATGAAGGAAACGTGATTAGGCACAAACATCCCCTTCACGTTGTTTAATTACCACATCCAAGATGAGGCCATGGCGGCCATGTTGAAGAACAGGTGCAGATTCCTACTCTTCTTGGGCTCTCTCACTCTCCTCACAGTCTCGCCTACCTCACAGAGTTGTTGTTAGGATAAAACTGGAAGGACTCTAGTCTGAACTTTTGAGGATGAACCAGAGGTGGCTTCCTACCGGTTCTAACCGGTTCTTTAGAACCATTAGTAACTCAGCAATGACGTCACAGAGCCAGTTCCATCAGTGTCTCCGTGGGTGCCGCCATCTTGGATTTTGCTTCTGTGCATGCACAGAATCTATTTTTTATTACACGTGTGAGGTGCGACCCTGAGCAAACCGGCAGAAAAATTATCCTCAACCCACCCCTGGGATGAACAGTATGACTTAAATATCAAAAATTAATCCAGGGGAGGAATGCCCGTCCTTTGATTCGGTCTTGATTCCTTACAACTGCTGTACAAATCTCTGCAGTTTTCTTGGCAAGATTTCAAAAATGCTTTGCATTGCCTGCTTCTTAGGGCTGAGAGAAAGGAATCGGCTCAAGGTTCATTTCACTGACTTCATGCCTAAAACAGGACCAGAATATCTCAGTTTCTAGCCTGATACCTTCACCACTACATCAAACTGGCTCACCAAAGTATCATAGACTTGGAAGAATCATAATGACAGCAGAAATAGTTAATTCCTTATTTATCAACATGATTACAGATCTAATCAGTATCATTTTGTATGTTCAAATGGTTTCAGATTGGCACGTCTGTTGGTTATAATTCAGCTGGTTCAACAAACAATGTTTTATTGAACCTGGCACATTAGTTTATTGATTTAATGGTTTATTGGTCTGGGAAAACCTTGAATCAACCAACGCAAGACTCTAAATTCATACCTTGATTTTGAGCAGTTTAAATACTGCTTTGTTGTGTTCAAATACGGTATTAGGATAAAATTGGTTTAAAGAATAAAAGAATAAAATGAATTGTTTTTCTATTAGAATTAATCAAATCTAAACCAGAGTTTAGTATTCTACATTTTTACCAAAGTTTCCTTATTAATTCATTACATAGTTTTCACCTTAAACAGAAACACTTAACAACCAAATATTTAACAAACAAAATATTCCATGTTGAAGATTTACCCTGCTACTTCGATATATAGCTCATTTGCATAGCAGAGTATTGCATTCCAATTTGTTTTCCTGATTTACTTGCTCTCGATATTTATTCTCAGGCTATGTTACGTTGCTTTGGAAAGGCCCCGTGGCTTTCTTGCACCGCTGAGCTTTTGCATTTGTAACAATATGTGGGAATAATCCTGGGAGACCAAAAAAAAGGGGGGCCTCAAACCGGACGAAGGTCAGATAAGAAGCAACTGAGTTCACAGAAAGAATGGGGGTATATGACAAACATCTCAAAAGAGACACTTCCTATTTCATTAGTTGTAAAGTAAAGATGACAGATGTAATTTCAGATTTACAAAATTTTGTCAGGGTAATCTGAGAATAAAGATAGATCTTGTACTCCTGGGTGTGTGTCTGGTCTAGATTACCTTGCAAGGCTGATAGTATCCCACTCTAGCAATATTATAGCAAGTAATATCGATAAAAGACATGGTGGCGCAGTGGTTAGAATGCGGCATTGCAGGCTAACTCTGCTGACTGCCAGCAGTTCGATCCTGACAGGCTGAAGGTTGATTCAGTCTCCAGCTTTCCAAAGTCATTAAAATGAGGACCCAGATTATTGAGGAACAATCTACTGAATCTGTAAACCACTGAGAGAGTGCTGTAAAGGCAGGGGTGGGTTCTGGTTCTTTTTGCTTCCGGTTCGCCCAGGCTCACCCCTTGAGTGCGCATGTGAAGCGGAAGTGCAGCAATAAAAAAATAGCTTCTGCACATGCACAGAAGCAAAATCCAAAATGGTGGTGTCCACAGAGACACCGAAGGAACCAGCTCTGTGACATCATCGCCGAGTTACTGCCTGTTCTAAAGAACCGGTTAGAACAGGTAGGAACTCACCTCCTTGTAAAGGACTATGAAGTGATACATAAATCTAAGCACTCTTACTACAGTGGGTGTCAAAATCTGGCAGATTTAACCATCACCACCATTCACCAGGTTGCCCCTTTTACTGGTGGAAATAAATTTTCAGAGTGTTGAATCCGAGTTTGGCAATGTTTGTTTTTGATATCTCAGGAAAGAAGGAATTCCAGAGAGGAAATCAGTAATGTGCTTATTTGTTTTACTATACAAAAATGCAACTGTGAAGAACCTCAGCATATCTTTCAACTTGCATTCCTAGTTAGTTTGCATTTCTAGTCAGCCATGGCATTCTACAACATGTGGTTGCATAATAAAGATACATGACAAAATGTATTAAACATTTTATACACTTTCAATTTCTCCTGAGCTGTGATTAAATTTATGGCATTAGAACTCATTAGAAGTATAATGGATAAAACACTTGTATCCATTAACATGCACTCACTGAGCAAGAATTGCAATTGGAAACAATATTGATGCAACAGTACCTCAGAAATGAAAGGTTTAGCTGAATATTTCAGAAAATGGATTGGTTAGTAATTTTGGGGTTCTTACGTAGAATTACATAGAATCAAATTGCTGGAAGGGACCCTGGAGGTCTTCTAGTCCAACTCCCTGCCCGAGGCAGGAGACCTTATACCATCCTGGACAAATGATTGTCTTTTCTTGAAGACCTCCATTGATGGAGTACCCACAACTCTAGGAGGCAAGCTACAGTATTCCATTGATTAACTATTTTCACAGCCAGGAAATTTCTTCTTAGTTCCAGGTTGGATCTCTCTTTAATGATCTTCCACCCATTGCTTATTGTCCTCTTGTCAATCCCGTTCTCTGTGACAGCCCCTCAAGTACTAGAAGACAGCTATCATGACACCCCTAACCCTTCAATATGCTAAACATACCTAGTCTCCTAGTGTTTGCTCTTCTTTTTTTAAACAATGATACTGCTAAGCCCAACTGCTACACCTCCAGGTAAGTTCTAGCTTCATTCATATTTGTAACCAGTTTATCTAGCAGTTACATCCACCAATTGGCATAATATTTCTGCATATCTGTAAGATCCATTTGTTTACCTAGGACCTTCTTATAGGCCAATGAAGCAACCTGAGAATCATCTGCCTCCAGATGTATCTTCCCAACCTACTTCAATTAGTTCAGCAGACACACTTCAAGTCCCATTGTTGAAGTTATATCATTTTATGGGACATGGCTTTTCTATGGCTGTTGCTGCTATGCATAACAGCATCCCTCCTCACAAGTCTGCACAATCTATCTTACTTACAAAAGTCCCACATAGGTGCATTGGGCAATTGACCTTGCACTGATATTAGATCTGTAATCCTTTGTGTTTGTGGTATAGCCTTTCCCCAATTCCATATTTTTTTAAATTATTGTTATTTGGTTTCGCATTGCTTTTTCTGCCATTGTTTCATTTTAATAAAGTTGTATGTCATTGAGAGATGCTTGCATAATTGAGCAGCTCCTAAAGTGAGTGAGTGAGTGAATAAATGAATTCTTCTGATGCCTAGTTTAAAGCAACTGGTATTCAAGAACAAGTTTAGAAATAAAAAAGGATCTCTATAGTTGACTCTTTGTATTAAGTGGCTAAATCAGGGATGTCAAACTCCCAGCCTGTGGGCCGGATGTGTCATGCACTGGCCACGCCCACTCCCAGTTTAGCAAAGGGGGGGAAAGTGACCGCACCATGAGGACGCGAGTTTGACACCCCTGAGTTAAATGTAGCCACACTCCCAGATGGAAGTTTGATGGCCAATTACTGAATGAGTAATTTGTGAAATGGCTCTAAGGCAGGGGTCAGCAACCCGTGGCTCTGGAGCCACATGGGGCTCTTTCATCCTTCTGCTGCGGCTCCCTGTTGCCATTCGGCTCCACAATTGATAGGGCTTTCGGTTAGGACAGGTAGAGGAAACAGGACACTGCACTAGGAGGAGACTCTATGGAGAGGGAATCGGACTTCCGGTCAGCTCCAGAATTGAACTGGGGGCTTCTGATTAGGAGCTTTGTGGGTCTTTGAGCGTTTAAGGTTGCCGACCCCTGCTCTAAGGCAATCAGAATGCAACCCAGTTCTTATGCATTTCAAATGGGGAATTTCTATATGTTCCTGTTGATAAGTATTTTTTTCCTTACCAAGCATGCAGTATCTGGACTGAGCCTCAGTGACTTATATAAAATGGCAGAACTGGGAGGAAAAAAATAATAACGTTCATACCACTTTGAAGCAATGTTTATTAATAAAATGGACAAGCAAGAGTTACCCATTTCCTGAATTAGAGAACAGAAATGACATCTGCTTCCTTCTGAGATTCTTTCTAATGAATCCAGTATTTCCCTGATATTGATATATTTTGTGCTACAGAGTGGAGGTGAGAGAGTATGGTTGGGCATTTAGTTCTGTAATATATTAATATGTGGGGTGTTTGGTTGTTTTTTTAGCGTATGGCATGTGTTAGCCAGGGCTCACCAAGGTGGCTGGCTTCCTCTGTGAAAGGAATTTTTTTGGGCGGTGTTATCTTACCCGCGGGACACCTGAATGCCAGTAGGCAATCGGGGGTGTCTCCTTTCTTTTCCCTACATGGGTTATTCACTCACGGGAATCAAGCTGCCAAGCTGTCATCCTCAGCAGAGCACAGGCTCAGCATCTTACCACGTAAGTCACTGCAGCCCCCATATATATTAATATATAATGAAGACAACAGTAAAGAGGTTGAATGACGGCAATCTCTATTTTGTGAACCTGGATTGATTGAGGTCTAAATTACACATTACGCTCACCACAGGAAGGCTTCCAAAAGCCTTCTCTATGGTGAATGATTCCTCTCCATATCAGAAACTTACTTGTCTCCTGGGCTGTGGCCATAACATCCTGGGTCTCCCTCTCTCCATTGCACATTCCCAGCCGCCGTTGAGAAAGGAAGGAGATTCAAATCAGAAAAAAGTAACCATTAATCCATCTGCTAAGTCATGGTGAATATGATCTCAGAGTTGAGGAATCATCCATCAGGAGGAGGCAATGGCATTTGCAGCATCTTCTGGATAAGGATAATGTGTATTTTGGCCCACAGTCAACTTAGCAACCACTGACAAGGGAAGGGAAATGATGGGCTAATCATGACATCTGTCTTGGCAGAGCCAAGTCTAGTTTCTCACAACTTCTATGCCTTTTATGTATGGCTTTGTCTGATATGAAAGAAGTACCTACCATACAAACTTTCATATTCCTGACAAGTAGTTTCAGATGGTGTTTTGTGACTCATCAGCTATTAAATAAGCAACAGGACTCAAAGCCCTGGAAATGGCTTACAGCTGCAGTCTGATCCAAGGGCTGCCTCTGTCTTGTATCAAAGTGAAGGCCCCCAGGAACATTTGCAAGGATTGTTACAGAAAAGAATGTCTGGTTTTTTTACACTTGTGTATCATGTGTATTTAGTTATCATAAAATGAGAATATTCCAGATGCAATATTGGCCTTTTAAAAAAGACAGTTTAACATGTCATAAAAATTGCAATTCTTTAACATTAAAGGTATTACGAACTGCTGAAAAAAGAATTACATAAAAAGTAAGCTAAAGTTCATAGTCCTTGAGGCTTTGAGGGAATAAGATTTAGAAAGAGAAGTTCAAAACTTACTTGGAAATTATTTTGACTTGGTTATGGATGAAACTATAAATTTATGGACAACACAAAAACATTACCTACCATATGGTTTATTTATTGATATCGATGATATAGCTATAGATAGAGATAGAGATATAAATATAGATATATGAAAAATTCATATATCACAAGACAAAAATATATAATATTAGGGTTAAAAAGAACTGATACTGTAAAAAAAGATTTGAAGATATTTCCAGATGGACCTGTGATATAACTGACTCATGGATCAATTAAAATGGCTTCAATTAATATCAGTGAGATGACAGTTCATTTAAAAAGAAAAATAATGAAGCTAAAAAAGAAAATTACACATATTTATCATCAATAGATTCACATTTTAAAAAGTAACATGAACTTAGAATCTTGGTTAAAAAATGCAGGCTGTGGGAGATAGGAATTAGAACAACTATACATGTGAAAAATGTACTGTGAAATTTGAACATAATAAATTCAAGATGAAGGACAGGTATTTATAATATTATAACGCTAGGCTGAATTTGGGGAAATAACAGTTGCCTCCATTTATGCTCTAAATAATACCAATATCAACTTCTACAATTTTTCCATTTTTTTTTAAATGGCAGGACGAGATATTTTGGTTCTTAGAGATCTTAATGGTGACTTTTTTTTCCTTCCTATATTGACAATTCTACTCTATCTAAAAGAAAGTCTTAGGACAATGTCATTAACATTTCTGTTGCATAAAAATACTAATATCCTGCAGAATATTAATAATCATGTTATATTTTAGTTTGTAAAACGTACCTGAGAAGAGCTCTGTGGTAGATTTCTTATTCAGTATTGACTAATCTCATAGACATAAAATTTGTACTTTCTATTATCACAGAACGTAACTGAATAATTGTGTGATTAAACAATTTTGGGAATTTCCAGACTGAAAAACCGAGGATCTAAAAATCTTGTATTGTTGCAAGAGAACATCAAATTGAAGTAATTAAATATTTTTTTTCCCTAGATCAATTTAAACTGATTTTCTTGCTCAGCCAGATGGGACGCTAGCAAAGCATTCATGAAGAGATTGTTTATCTCTCTGAAATCATCTAGGAAAAAAAACTATGTAGAAACAGACGGACATTCTAGTGAATGAACTGAAGCAATTAGAATTAAGACACAAGCACGATATAGTTTGGGATTTAGTACAAAAACCTAAAATGAATTGCAATCAATTAGTTTTAATGGAAGTCATAAAACCTATACAGAAGTATCATGTTGTTAAGCAAAAATACGTTGAAAAAGGAAGCAAGTCAGGTAAATTCTTATTATGCTTATTCTTCCTTATTCTTATTGGCATTTAGAGCCATTGGTAAAGAAGATATATCAAGAAAAGAAACTTTAAGAAATTAAATTAGCAATTCAAGAGCATAAACTAAAACTATACGTGTCCTTTATTACTCAGCCTGAGGATTCTTTAGAATTAATAATGGAATGCATGTAGAAGTCAATTCAGTATCAGTATATCAGATTAACAAGGATACAAGACAAACATTGACATGGAATTTAACTAAGAAAGAAAAACAATATTTGAACCAAATGATAGGATAAGACATTACTGTTAATTTTTTTATTTATTTAATTTTGACTTTAAATGCTACTTGACAAAAATAACAGGTTTAGTCATAATCACTTATACTTCTGTGGGGTGGGAAGCAGCTATCTTAAAATGAAGAAAAGTTAAAATTGACGAGGTTTTGAAAAACTGGAGCCATTTAAATGAACATTCTAGCAAGGCTTAATCTTCTATTCCAATTAATTCCTGATAGGCATAAATTCCATACTTCAAACTGTATGCCGACTGTAACCCGGATTGCAGACTGGATCATATCATTTTATGGTCGAGAGAGAAGGGTTTTCAGATGGTTTGCACAATTATTTATGAACTGACACAGAACAGAAATAGACAGCTTAGGAGAGATTATGTAATAATAAGCACGGTATTAAAAGTCTGTGATAAGCACAGAAAGGGAATCAGGCTTATCGCTTCTCTCCTTCTTATTAAATATTTGTTGTCATGAAGAAGAAAGTACAAAGAGATTTGCTCAGCACAGAGATAAAACATATTGACTGAGAAATTTAATTATTAACAAGACAAAGATGAAATCTTTTGAGATTTTCTGTTTGAATGGCCCAAGCAACCTAACCAGATTTGGAATCTTGAAATAACTGATATAGTTTTAAGAGAACTGCCAAAAATGGGAAGGGTACTTAAGAGACTTTAATCGGGAGCCGCCCAGACACAAGATGGGTGGCTATATAAATGTTTTAAATAAATTAATATGCATTTGAAAGCCATATATATAAAACAGAATTTGGAGCATTTGCTGATATTCATATATTAAACTGTTGGTGAAATACGACTGAGGGGCTGAAAATATAGTAATTCATATACAGCAATGGGAGTTTTAATGGAAGGAAAATATTAAATTCACACTGTTATATGTTTTATTGCTGTTATATTACTCCAGTATAAATTGCTAAAATAGATAAGTTTGTTTTCTAAAAATTGTTGGAAGCATATCAAATTGGATTGTTTTATATTTTGTGGCAAGGCTGTATAGATCAGCAATTTTACAAAATGATTTAGAATAGTGTTGCACAAATTATAAAACTGACTTTTTTTTTTTGTAACTGAATATTATTAAAGTTTATATTTCTATAAGTTTTATACAGGGTAACTGTTCTAAATCCTTCTTGCAAAGTACATACAGTTCCTTCTGCAGAAAACTTGCTAAGTTGTGGAACTATATCTTGATGTGCAAAATATGTTAATATTCCATTTCAAACATATACAGAATTTAAATTTAACTTGGAAAGCAATTTTAGATTATCATTCTACACATGGATTTGGGTTTCTTTTAACATGAAAATCTTGATATTTAACTTTCAGTAATCTGATAAGTAAAGACATATCTTTCATTGCTGTGACAGAAATTACTGCAATTTTTGTATAAAAACTTGGATTTTAACAATGAACATTTTTTTAAAAAACCAGTTATATAAAACTAATGACATATTGAAACATTATCTATCTATCTATCTATCTATCTATGAAATTTATTTTAGCAATAGCAATAGCACTTAGACTTATATACTGCTTCATAGTCCTTTCCAGCCCTCTCTAAGTAGTTTACAGAGTCAGCAAATTGTCCTCAACAATCTGGGTTCTCATTTTACCCACCTCAGAAGAATGGAAGGCTGAGTCAACCTTGAGTCTGGTGAGGTTCGATCTGCCAAACTGCTGGCAAACAGTGATCAGCAGAAGTAGCCTGCAGTACTGCACTCTAACCACTATGCCACCGCAGCTTTTCCATCCATCTTGCAGATGAGTTCTATAATGCATATAAATTCCCTGTGTTCTACTGTGTTCTATTTTTTCCTTGTTCTTTTCTTCCTTTCCTTTCTCAAAAATATTTAATAAAAATGCAATGGGCAAAATAATAAGATAACCTTATTTTATTGAGAAATCTCTTGGGTTGAAAGTCTGTTCTGAGTTTTGGAAAGTGACTGGGGGTAATTTTCATTTATCCAGATCAGAACAAGTACACACAACTCTCGATTCACCCCTTCCCCCCCAAAAAAACCTTAATATTTATACATTAAACTGGCAAACATTAGAAACAATTAACTGGCAAAAAGTGCTTTAAAAACTAGTCAAAAGCAGGAGAGAGAGCCATGAACAAAAGACAATAAATGAAAGGACAAACACTCTGCCATATTGATGGCAGTTTATCAAAATGACACAAAACTTTAGAGTGCTTCAAAATATATTGGGAATTATTAGTATGGACATGTCAAAAGACTGATCTTTGGTTATTTACATCATATCAATAGAACAGGTGGAAAGTAGCAAGTGATCTCTCGCCTATTTCGAACAATGAAAGAAAGAAAATGATGGATGGGAATGAGTTATCCAACACTAGATATGTGATTTGTAGACTTTATCACATTCAGATTTACTCAGCACAGGGGATAAGAACTGGGAGTCCCACAGCAGCTGTAGACTGTAGTAGCTCAGGGTTGGGAGCCATATCAGACTCAGTCTCTGGAATCTCCAGTTAAAATTTCAGGTAATCCTTGTCAATGCAAGATACTGCTGTGAAAATATATAGCCAAACACTACAAAAATGATAGTCCACACTGGAAATACCAAAGGACTAATAAGCTAACTGGATGAAGACATCGTAAGTCTCTTTGTTCAGGGTAATCCTCCCCGGTATTTTGCAGAGAGAACAATAGAATTGTAGCTGAACAAAATGTCTACTTGTAAAGTTGCTACTAGCCATCGTAGGAAATGTCATAATGGAAGACTGTTCTAGACAGTTTGGAAGTAGGCAAGTCAAAAACTAATTCTGTATAGAGTAGTTTCCTATTTTGCTGAGTGATGATGGACTGGAAGTAAAGATGGCTATTTTTGTCAGACAAAACTGCAATTAGTCACTTAATTTTAATGGACAACAAAACCATCCTTCTGTCACACAGAGATAGAACACAAAATCAGGATTGAATCTGGACTGACATGAGTGGAAGTGAATGCAACTGCTTTCTCATTTAAAATATTGTGCATAATCCATATGATAGAAAATAATGGAAGAACTGAGCATGGGCATAGAGATTTGAGGATAAGCTAGAATGTCCCTGACTCAAGATTTGTATAGCAAGATTCTTCCTGTAGTCCCTTCTCCTTAAGTATAACATTGTTTTCTCCATATAATTGATGTTTATGATGATTCATATTAGAGCTAATCAGTGATACCAAAAGGCAAAGCATTTATGAATATTGTTTCTTCTTGTCCCATCTGGTATACGTTTACAGAAAAAAGGCAAATGAAGATGGCACAAGAACAAGTGGGAAGAAAAGAAGTCCTTTCTAGTGGGATGTGGATCTTTTCTATTGCTCTTACTATGTGTAGCACTGCTGCTTTATATTTAAATTATGTGTGAATTCACGTTAACATTAGTTATTTCTCCTTTTGTGTGTGTGTGGGATTCACCAAGATGAAGAGAGGATTGTTATAAATAGCATGGCTATCCACAGCAAATGAAGCACTCATCAACATCTATCTCACCACTATGATGCAAGCTCTTTCTCCAACGATTTGTGTGTGATATGAGGCAATTGCAAAAGAAGCAATGTTTGCATTGCAAAGCTGTGCTAATTATTTTTGTCATTAACCCTTCCCTCTTTCTTTCCTGTGCAGCCCTGATCACACAGCCTCAAATTGCCTGTCAGCAACTTGTCTTCTACTACTATTCTGGAGTCAGAAGAATGTTTGACAGAGGCAGGACAAGCCCTGTTGTAAAAGAAACAGGTCTTAAGTCCAGAACCTTTTGGAGATAGGAGCACAGGTGGTATTCAGCAGGTTCTGACCAGTTCTGGAGAACCGGTAGCAGAAAGTTTGAGTAGAAGAAGTCTGGTAAATACCTCCTCTGACTGGCCCCGCCCCCATCTATTCCCTGCCTCTCAAGTCCCAGCTGATTGGGAGGAAATGGGGATTTTGCAGTAACCTTCCCCTGGAGTGGGGAGGGAATGCTGATTTAACAGTATCCTTCACCTGCTGTGCCCACCAAGCCACGCCATGCCCACCAAGCCACGCCTTGCCCACCAAGTCATGCCACACCCACTAAGCCACGCCCACATAACTGGTAGTAAAAAAATTGAATCCCGCCATGCTCTGGAGTCAAAAGAGTGTTTGACCGAGACTGAACAAGTTCTGTTTTAAAAGAAACAGGTCTTAACATTTTGGAGATGGGAGCTGTGCATATCTCAGGCAATGCCAAAATATTTCTTTAAACTTCTGCAAGTATTGCTAATTCCTAACTTTTTAAGAATTTAAAATGCACCAGGGATTCTAGCTTTTTAAAATGATTTCTGTTTTTAAGAAATTAAAAAAGCAACTGTCCTAGCTTATATCTGTCTACCATCCTTTTTCTTCCTAGTCTTTCTTTGAGAATCAAACTAATGATGGTTACAACAGTTATAATTCCCAGAGGAACTTTAGCAGCTGAGAATAATAACAATTATGTTGATAGAGAGCTAGTGCCAGTTATTCAAAATATTCCTTTATTCAGTGGTGCTTATAATAAACTACAGTACCAATTGATTTCATTATCATTGATGAAAAAAACCTAGATTATATCAAAAGGAAAAAAAGCATATAAACATATTTTTGTACATGGATTTGAGCACAATTCAGTGATGTACTACATGTATTAAAAAATAAATCAATGGAAGGCAATTCATTGAACAGCTAGACAGTGTTCCCATTCAGAAATGTTTTATCAAATAGCATAACATACTAATTATGATAAAAACTAATCGGAAGAGACTAGGCAGCACAATAACATCACACCACAAATTGTCAGACCGCTCTGACAGTTAATGGACTGAGTCAAAAATTGGAGTCTAAGCTTTCAAGAATACTATGATTAAACAAAAACTCTCGGCAAGAAAATAAAAGATTTCCTATTAACCACAGCTGCACAAAGGGGATTGCTCACATTTTTGACATCAGTACGCACTTAATAAAAGGAAACCCACTGCAAATATTGATTTCATTTTTATACGAAACAATTGTCTGTAAAAGGCTTATAATACTTTTTACAATACCCTGGAGGTTTTTTTCCTTTGCCTTTAAAGAAGAGACTTTTTGCTTCAATATGTGAGTAAAATGCACAACCACAATGCAATAAGCAATCTGAAATTGCTGGTGCTGGAAAACTGCATATCCCCCTATTGATTAGTATCTGAAAGCAGACTTATAAATTGCCCTATGGGCAAGAATACAAATTGTACTTTAGCTTACACAAGCACATCTCAGTGCATCTAAATCAGGTCTTGAATTATATTATCTATCTACTTATGCAGGATCCATTATGTTCTGCATTCTGACAAAGGGAAAGCAGAACTTCAATTCTCAATCTTGGTATCCATAGGTTACTTAGCACTTTACCAAATATAGCTGCATTTTAATTCCTAGACACAAAAATCAAGATTGCCTACAAATGTAGAAGAGGGAAGATAGGTAATCTGCTAAATTTGGACTACAAATCCCATAGCCAAAAGCAAGTTAGGCAACTGCAGTTACCGTAAACACTCTAGTCTAAAACAAGTAGAAAACACTAGGTTGGGCTCTGAGTTTGCTTTCCAGAAATGATCACTCCATATAATCATTCCAACATTTTAACTGATAGCATTTAGAATGCAAATAGAAGTTCCGAAACATAGTATCTCCAAGAGTTCAAAAAGGCACCATCATTATTGATATTCAATACTACAGAGGTATTTACAGATCCAATGTGATATGGAGCATGGGAAACTACCAGAGGACTGGAAAAGAGCTGATGCGGTTCCCATCTTCAAAAAAAAATGAGGCAAATGGGATCCAGGAAATTACAAACCAATCAGCCTGACATCAATACCTGGGAAGATCCTGGAAAAGATAATCAAGCAACAGATCTGCAAACATTATTTGAAAAAATGACTAAATTAAGAGACCAGCATAATGCAGTGGGTATTTCGGTAAGGCATTTGACAGAGTAGATCACAACCTACAGTATTTCTTAGTGGGTTAGAAAAATGTGGGATAGACAGCATCACCACCACATGGATTTATAACTATCTGACAAACTGCACTCAGTTGTAGGCCTTACTGGAATTACATCTACATCATGGGAAGTAAGAAGTGGGGTACCCCAAGGTTCTGTCTTAGCCCAGTACTCTTCAATATCAATATCTTAATAAACAATTTAGATGATGGAATAGAAGGGGAACTTATCAAATTTGCTGGCAAGGAAAAGCCAACAGCCCCAGAAGATAGGCTCAATATCTAGAAAGATCTCAATAGACTTGAATACTGGGCCCTACCTAACAAAATTAACAAGATAGACTAACGATACAGACTTGAGAGACTTAAAAACTGGGTCCTATCCAACAAAATTCAGTTCAGTGATGTGAAAAGTAAGGTTTTATACTTAGGCAAGAAGAACCAAATGTACAGTATAGGGTATTTGGAACCCAGCTAAATAGCAGTAACTTCAAGAGAGATCTTGGAGTCCTAGTGGACAATCACTTAAATATGAGCCAGCAATGTGCAGCATCAGCCAAAAAAGGTGATGCAATCCTAGACTGCATTAACAGACGGATAAAATTAAGATCATGTGAAGTGTTTGTACCGCTTAATAATGCCTTGGTAAAACCACATTTGGAATACTACATCCAGGTTTGGTCACCACAATATAAAAAAGATGTTGAGACTTTGGAAAGAATGCAGAGAAGGGCAACAAAGGTAAGAGCTGCGGTGGCACGGTGGTTAGAATGCAGTACTGCAGGCTACTTCTGCTGAGTGCTGGCTGAGTTTGAATCTCACCAGGCCCAAGGTTGACTCAGCCTTCCATCCTTCCAAGGTCGATAAAATGAGGACCCAGATTATTGGGGACAATATGCTGATGCTGTAAAACCACTTAGAGAGGGCTGTAAAAGTTCTGTGAAGCGGTATATAAATCTAAGTGCTATTGCTATTTAGGGGGCTGGAAGCTAAAATGTATGAAGAATGGTTGCAGGAACAGTTGCAGTGAAAAGAGGGACCAGGCATGACATGTTAGCAGTAATCTAGTATTGGAGGGGCTGCCACAAAGAGGGGGTCAGCCTATTTTCCAAAGCACCAGAAGACAGAACAAGAAGCAATGGAAGGAAACTAATCAAGGAGAAAACCAATTTAAAACTAAAGAGAAATTTCCTGACAATGAGAACAATTAACCAGTGGAATGTCTTGCATTCCAAAGTTGTGGGTGCGCCATCACTGGGGGGTTTTAAGAAGAGATTGGACCATTTGTCTGAAAATAATTACTGCCAACTTCCTTCCATTGAAGACCTGTACACTGCACAAGTCAAAAAGAGGGCCGTGAAAATATTTACTGACCCCTCGCATCCT
>JANHFT010003436.1:11917-27402 GCA_032467955.1 Pseudoxenodon macrops
ATGTTTGACTTTTAATCTCCATCAGCCCCAACTGCATTGCTGAGGGCAAAGAGTCCTAGAAACATTGGTCCAGAATATATAGAAGACAACTGAAGAGCCGAGGTGGTGCAGTGGTTAGAGTGCAGCACTGCAGGCTCTTTCAGCTGACTGCTAGCTGCAGTTCAGCAGTTCAAATCTCACCAGACTCAAGGTTGACTCAGTCTTCCATCCTTCCGAGGTGGGTAAAATGAGGACCCAGATTGTTGGGTGCAAATACGCCGATTCTGTAAAAGCACTTAGAGAGGGATGTAAAAGCACTATGAAGCGACATATAAGTCTAAGTGCTATTGCTATCCTTCGTCTAGGTTGTATCACTTATGGATACTATTAACATGGGATAAAAATAGAACAAGAGTGCTTCTAAGCCAGGTTTGCTAGGTTAATTGCTCTATTGAACAATGTAAAAAGTGCAAAAAAGTTTAAGAAATTCTTCAAAATACAGCCAAAGTGAAGTAAGAAGGACATCTTTATTTTTTCTCATGCATTTAGTTCCCAAGCACTATGTTTAAATTGTGCCTTAAGAACTCAATCACCCTCAATTTATCAACCATATCAAGTCTTTTGTCTGCTTCATTGCTTAATAAAGCTAATATGTGGCTTTCCCACTATTGGTAGTTTCTATTTTTAGCCTCCTAGAGTTATTTTTAGGTTCATTAAAATACCACTGGGTTGTCAGATAGGAAATAAACTTTACAGGGAGGCCTAACAATCTGTTGGGTCATGAATTAACTATTTGTTTTCATAAAAAAAACATGTTTTTGAAATTGCAATCCTGCATGTATTTATCCAGGAATTAGTTCAGCTAAACTTAATGGAGGACTTATTTCTAAATGGACATCTGTAAGATTGTGTCACAAATATCTTTCAATATATAGAATAGAACAGCATAGAATTCTTTATTGGCCAAGTGTGATTGGACACACAAGGAATTTGTCTTTGGTGCAGATGCTCTCAGTGTACATAAAAAGACAAGATACATTCATCAAGAATCATAAGGTACAACAAATAATGATAGTCATAGGGTGCAAATAAGCAATCAGGAAACAATATCAATAAGAGTCGTAAGGATACAGGAATGGAAGCAAATATGCATTTTTGGGGTGGGGGAAAGCTTCAAGGAAAGAGGAATGGAAAGTAGGTGTATTCTTCAGAAAATATGGATGAATGAACAGAATGATGGATGTGCTGCTGACGTGCATCTCAGAGCTTCTATGATGCCCAAGTAATTAATGTGGGGTGGAGCTGAAAGATATAAATAATAGGGACATAACATAAGATTGTTGGGGACAAGAGGCTGACTCTGTAAACTGCTTAGAGAGGGCTGTAAAAGCACTGTGAAGTAGTATATAAGTCTAAGTGCTATTGCTATAAACAACACATTGAATACTTCTGCACAGAGGAAGTACTCTTAATGCTTCAGAACTGTTTTTTAAATAAAGTTATTTCATTCAATAGATTTTGGAGGTCATACCTGAAATGTGTTAAATGTCTCTGAATATCCAGATCTAATATTGGAGTAGGTCTTGAGGAACCCAAAGGTGACCTGTCTTGGCTTAGGAGATCCTGGAATTCTTTACATATTTGCCTAGAATCAAAATAGAGACATACTCATTAAGGTTACTTACCATATTCATTGAATAAATGCTTTAAGTTTCATACTACACATGCTTCCCTCAGCACAATTATACCAATATAATATATAACTAATACCACTTTATGTAAATTTCTACTAGAAGAATGAATTCTACTAAATTTCTATTAGAAGAATGGACTAGAGGCAAACGAATGCTATTTACATAGCAGAATAGCTGACTTTCTTCCTTTGTCAGTGATCAATAGAAAATAAAATGCTGGATGACCTAAATGTTATGATTATCAAGAACAAGTATGCATAAAGTGGCCATTAGGTTTTGTCTTTTTTTTTTAATGTGCCAGAAGGTAGACATTACAAAAGAGGTGGGAAGGAATCCCATCAAGTGTGTAAATTTAAAGAAAAAAATAATTCTTGTCATGGCATTGCTCATTCATTATCATGGCTCCATTCACTTTTCGGTATGCATTCATCTTCTCCCTTCCTCTTCAATCCTGCCTCCCTATTCCTGAACCTGCTATATAAAAGCCAAGTGGGACTCTTGGCTTGAGAAGCATCATTCATTCGTGGTAAGTTACTGGGTAGAGTGCACCAGAAAAGATTATCTAGCTATCACAATGCACACCCACGCCATCAAATGGAAATATTATTCAGTCAGAAGCCACAAAGACCTCTTGGCCCTCTTCTCATGGACACATTTGGATGGCATCCCATAGATGCCCGGAAAAAGGGCTTTCATATATATATATATGTATACATATATACATACATATACATACATACATACATATACATACATATGTTAAAAAATTCAAATTAAATAGGCCTGGTACTACTTTAAAATGAAAGTAGAATGCACATAAGTTGTATTATTGGAACTGTACGGCCTGAAAAGCTGTAATGAAAACCACTAGAGTGAGTGAGCCTTCCTTCAGAGGAAGCAGATGAAGCAAAGCTATGTATCTCTTGGCAGAAAAGGCTCACTCTGAAAGGGTACACTGCCACATATGCAGATGCACCAATTGGCTTGCTTTTGTCTTAGTAAATGTTTTAAGATTCTGTTTGGTCACGGCAGCGTAATTGTTTTTATGGTTCCTTTGGGAAGTTACAGAGCCCTTTATAATAAGGCCAGCTTCCCTCTGGGGATTCTTTGAAGAGGGGTTACACATCAAGTAGGAAAGAGGTTTCCCTTTCAAAGGAAACAGAAAGCTTGCTATTTTCATGAAACCCTTTGATACTGTAGGTATTCTTTGCAGTAACTTCCTTCTTGTCACCAGGTTTCAAGTCGTGGCCACGGAGAAATATAAAGACACGCCTTAGTGGACATAGCTGTCCTTGAGTATAAGCACATGCTTACCGGTAGAACTAGTGCAATATAATGTAGGCAGTCTGATTGATAAACACATTGGATTGGATTCTTATCAATGAAACCCTATGCAGTCCCATAAGAGCACTTAAATCTGGTTTACGTCATATACCTTGAATGGTTTGTGGGTCAGATTATAATCCTAAAATGAACCGCGGAGTTGTGAAGAAACCACTTTAAAGTCCTGTTGTAGTCAATGGAACTATCTGAGTCTTTTGTTTATATGCCAACAGCATGACTTCATTCAATGCAACCAATATATTTTGTCCACTGTGCTATAAAAAAGGATGAATTAGGAGAGCAAATACACCTTACTATGTCCCATGACTTAGTACAAATTTGAAAGAAAAAATAATACGAAGCAGACCTGGGCATATTTGTTTGAGTAAGTTCTCACTGAACAATTTGATAATCTCTAGAGTTGGCCTGAGAATTACTTGTGAATCAGACTAGATTCAAATCTATGATTAAGCTGATTTGATTGATTATTACGGTATATTACAACAGAAAGTATGTATGAAAGCTTTTTTCCCCAAGGATATCTTCTTAAATCCAGAACACCTGTGCAAAGTTTATCAGTATTTCTTAAACTGATTGACAAATGCTTAGTTTACATAATAATATAAGAATCCCATAGATAAGGACTAATTGATTTCTATGTTTCATTGCAGTAGTTAGTTTCTAGACTCACATGTGAGCAAGGTAGTATTTAAACGACTTACTTTGTTGCTAGGATCATTTTTTTCCTTGCTGTCTGTTCCTTCTGTTCCATGTGTTGCCTGGCAAGATGTTCTCCGACTGCCTTGGCTGGGAATTCAGTTTCACACGTATAGCCAAAATCCCTGGCCAAATGCAAAGCTTCTCCTGTAACCAGACAAAATAATAGTGAATTATACAAGCAGCACTTTTTATAAATGGGCTCTTTTAAAACTAACTTGGTTAGTTAAAAGGACTCTTGGTTTTCGCCTGAGATGACTCATTCAACAATATCACTGCCCATGAGAAGACAACACCCCCTTATCCTTTTAAAATTCATAAACAGCAAGGAGGAAAATCAGCAGCAGTTCTTAACATTAGGAGGTTTCACCTGAATAGAAAGAAATGGAGTTAACTTCTCAGCTGAATTATTGCTGCCATTCCAGCTCTTCCAGTGCTGGAATTGGATGGAATGAAAGCTGCTAGCTAAAAGCTAAGACAGGGATCTAATGGAAGTTGCCCAAAGAGGGGAGTGAACCTCCCTCAATCACCTCCCAGAGAGAATATGATTTGTAATGTTTGTTTAGTACCACCACCCCAAGTAGAGAATTAGAAACAATTACCTCCTCCTCAGATGTTACCATATTTCCACTGAATTTCCCTTACTGCTTTCTATTATTTTTCAGGCTTACAAGCACTTTGTGAGTCTGTGTATTTTGTCACTGTTTTGTTTCCTTTGGATCTTTGAGGTATTATTCATTTGAAGGGTCTCTACACTGTGCCATAGGCCAACGGGACTGGGATGCTGGATGGTTTGCTCAAGGTTGTGCTTGTGGCTTGACCAAAAATAAATCCTGACCTGTGAAGCCAACCTTGAGCTACATGGTTTTGTTCATCCCATCACCAAGGTTGTCAGGCATGTACTCCGTGCCTTGATAGTCTTTCTTGAGAATTGAAATCCAATTCCGAAGAAGCCAATGCACATTAGAGGCATACCATGTGAGCAACTGGAGTGGGTGAAGCAACTATGTGCCAATATTAGCTTGTCATAATTTCTTACTAATATACATTGGATGAATTCAATTTTTCCTCAACTTTTCATCTGTGTGACTCAAATTCAGTTCACCATACTCAAGATTTATTTAAGCGTTGGCTATAACGCCTGGAAAGAGGTTTTATAATAAATAGTTACAAGAATAAGAAAAACAATGAGGAGCAGAATTTTCTTCCGGTGTATTGCTATCCTAGCCACATCTTTGATCCAGAGAAGCAGCCACATAAAGAAAGACTGATAGTGAACAGGCACATAACCCAGTGAACTCTAAAGCACAAATGGGAGGGAGATATTAGACCTCTCCAAGAAAAAAAGAGCCTTATTTGATAAGTTGTAGGAGGGCAGTGGTTGAAAATGATGATG
Organism: Pseudoxenodon macrops; assembly: GCA_032467955.1. Lineage (NCBI taxonomy): Eukaryota > Metazoa > Chordata > Lepidosauria > Squamata > Pseudoxenodontidae > Pseudoxenodon > Pseudoxenodon macrops. Next base: position 17,027 of record JANHFT010003436.1, read on the forward strand.
AGCGAGTAGCACATCCTGTTTTGCAGAGAAAAATTGGATTCTTCTTATAGAGTTAGGGGAGACTCCCAAGGAAGGACAATACAAGACACCCATGGAAAAAAAATCATTTTGTCCCCCTTTCTATTTTCTAGAATTGCTATGGACATTGCTGGTCCCTTGCCAAAGTCAGCCAAAGGAAATCAGTCTAGCCTTGTAATTTCTGATTATGCTATGAGATGCCCTGCGGCAATTCCCTTCTGCAGTTACCACAAAAGTCATTGCCAATGAGTTGCTTAAACTGTTCAGTAGAGTGGGTGTACCTAATGAGATTTTCACAGATCAAGTCCCAAACTTCCAATCTGCTTTGCTAAAGCATTTATATATAGCACTGGGGATATCTGGCAGGAGAACCCACAGACAGATGGATTAACTGAATGATTAAATCAGACTCTGAAAAACATGTAAAAGAAACCTGCCCAGGATGATTCAAACACTGGAACGTGTGCCTTCCTTATATAGAGAAGAGTCATAGGCTTTCTGCAGGAAGCGGCCCTTTTAAGTTATGCTGTGTGGAAGATAATCAAGAAGAGTCATAGATGGGGTGAAGGACAGTTGGACTAATAAAGTTCCTAATAAAGTTCTCAGTCAAGGAGAAAAACTGCCGAAACTGGGTGACAAGGCAAGGAACACCTAAAACTACTGCCAAATATGCAAAATGCCAGTATGATATAAAAGCCAGAAATAAATCACTAGAAGGGGGGCAGATAGAGTGTGGCTTCTGTTCCTGCCAGGAATGCAAAATGCAACCCACAAAGCAGAACCTGCCAACTGCAAAATAGACTTGAGAGTGGAGAAACCACAGCCTGTCATGTCAACCAATGGATTGAAAGAAAACCCAGCCAAGTCTAGAATTGTAATCCACTCATAGATTGGATTATTGAGCAGAGCAATTGTAAACCTGCTTGTCATGTACACTCATACCGAATGCACTGAGACATGGCTGGAATTCAGATTATCTTCACACAAAAAGCAGATCTAAGAAGTCTTCAATTATATTTTTACAAATAAGCCAGGCATTACTACATTAGTAGAGTACAGAAACAGAGATCATATTACATATCATGTTACAGAGATGCCCTGAAGAAAGAAGAAAAACAATCTGTTCTTGACTAGTAAAATAGTGTCTTCACACATAGTGTTAGTTCCTAAGACAAAAAAGAAGTTAAATTTTGTGTAGATCTAAGACTTCTTAAGCAAGCAACTGTTTGATAGTTAGTCTGGCCTAAGAATAGGTAATCTAATAAACACATATGGAAAATACTTATTTACTTTGGATTTAAGTAAGGGCTATTGACAAATTTCTTTCAAGGAAACTCCCAAAGTGAAATGAAAGGTGCTTTTTTCAAGAGGCAACGGGACTTTCTGGTTGTCAAGAGGCAACTGGACTTTCTACCAGAAGGTCCAGTTGCCTCTTGAAAAGAGTACCTTTGAGACAACCATAACCTGGCTGACTGAGAATCTCCATAAACTCTCCCAAAGTGAATGTTTCTTCTGTACAGTCAGTCCTCATTTAGGAATCACAACTGGAAACCACAACTCAGTCATTAAGCAAAATGGTTACTATCTGAATCCATGACTTCACATAGGAACTTCAGCTGTACATTGCTTTACAGACCAGCAAAGCTTATAAATGTTAGGATTCATTACAAAGGTATATTTTCATCACCAGTGTAGTGTAATTGCAAACTGTTGCTGTTTAAGGAATTTGCTAAACAAGGACTATCTGTACTACATATACTCTCCGTAGACCAAATATTTGTGGGCCAGGGAAAATGCTATGAACCATATTTGGATGATATTGTTATTTAATGCAGAAGAATATGAGGAACAATTGAAGGATGGGATTTTTTCCAGTCTTAAAGTAGCCAATTTAACTATTAATCGAGATGAATTTCAATTGGGCTTTTCTGAACTGTATTATTTGGAAATCTTTGGTGTTTTCTGAACTTGGTTCAAATGTTTCACTACCTAATTGCAGATGTTTCACTACCTAATTATTTGAGATAGTCCAGGGGTGTCAAACTGGATTTCTTTGAGGGCCAGATCAGCATTGTACTTGTACTCCGTGGGCTGGCTGGGAGGGGGGGAGATGAGACAGACGGCAGATGGGACAGACACCTCCTGCAGCACCCTGCCAGCCACCCTGCAGCCTGATTGGCCTCCTGCAGCACCCTGCCGGCCAAAATGGGGCACAGGGAAGGTGTCTGTGCCCCCCCAGCCTGTTTTGTCCAGCAGGGTGTTACAGGAGGCTGTCCAGGCTCAGGGGGGATGTCCCCGGCCCCCCACAGCCCATACAGAAACACCACAGGCCATTCCTTTGCTATTCCTAGGCTAGATTCCCCGCAGGCCAGATCTAAGAACCCCATGGACCAAATTGGGCTTACAGGCCTTGAGTTTGACACCCTGAGAGAGTTGGTGTGAATGAGTGTGAGGGTTGCTTCCCCTTGATATACAATAGCTTGTCCTACCAATTTCGGTGGGGGTGTTGTTTTCTCTTTGGCAGTTCCTTGATTAGGGTATTGTTTTCTGCTTGTAATGTTAATCCTTGTTTATTTGCATGTTGGTTGCTAGAGAGGATGTGTTATGGTGTTTTTTCTTCTTCTTAGCTTTTTTATTGCCTCTTTTGAAAGTGCTTAAATATGGTTTATTTCTATGTCAACAGACATGGCCTATGTCTTATTTAGGTTACACCATTAGCTTGAAGCCTTACTTAGGTTACATTATAGATTAACAAGAAGTTAAGACAGAAGAGCAGAAAGTGCAAACTGTTCAACAACCTCCAACATCCAAGATGGAAGTAAGATCTTCCCCAGAGCTGTGAGAGTCTATGGCTGATTAGTACCTCATTTTTCAATCAAAGCAGGGATATTGTGTGTGTATGTGTGTATGTATAGAGTCAATGGCAGCAAAATGGTGAATACAGCTAGGTCATCAAATCCCTGCCTCTTTTATGTTTGTGTCCATGATGCATATGACTCACCTTAAAAGGAGGAGGGGTCATCAATCACCCAGTTGCAGCCACCATTTTGATGCTGGGTATCCCTGCTGCAATGTAAAACCTCTCTACGTGTAACTAGGAGGCAGCTCAATAAAGTTCACTAAACTCCCAAGTGTAAACAGGCATTTCAAGATTTTAAAAGAGAGCTTTGTGTAGGCATCCTGCGTTAAGAGGGAACCTTTCTTTTGTTCTGTGCATTGATGCTTCTGATGTGAGGGTGGGAGCAGTGTTAATGCAATCATTTTAAAATGAGGTATATTGAACATTTTATCTTTCAAAAAGTTCTTACCAAGGGAAAAGGGGTATGTGGGATCAAAAATTCACAGCAATCACAGTTTACTAACTTCAACTTTGGTTAGAAAGAATGAAATACTCCTAACAGAGGAGTGGCAAACTGGTATTTGACACTGTAATCGTACAAATTTGTTCTGTTGCATTGTTCAGGAAAACAGCACCATATTGTTCATTTCCTGCCTAGATAGGGAACTGACCTAGAGATTGCTATCTATAACAGAACTACAAATGAACCATTGTGAAGGCCTCAGAAAAATACATCTTCCCCAGGAGGAAGTAATATGATGTGCCTCTAGTTGCTATGGCTATTTGCTGGCTCATCATATTTGTCCATAGCCACCATATCATTTTGTGCCGGAATGGAAGTAGTGGCTGGCAACCCAGGTGAACTTAGCTATTGATTTATAGTTAAAGTTATAAAAAACAATTTGCTGAAGATTTGTTACACCAAAGAAAATCTGAAGAAGTTTTCTGAAGATAATTAACTGATAATCCCACTAATAAAAGTGTATATTATTCTTTAAACTGCTAAAACATAATCTGTGTGTTCATTTTGTATGTGTTCTAAGACAGTGGTGAAGTTCAATTTTTTTACTACCGGTTCTATGGGCGTGGCTTGTTGGGCGTGGCAGAGGAAGGATACTGCAAAATCCCCATTCCCTCCCTGCTCCTGGGGGAAGGATATTACAAAATTTCCATTCCCACCCCAATCTGGGGCCAGACAGAAGTGGTATTTGCTGGTTCTCCAAACTACTCAAAATTTCCACTACCAGTTCTCCAGAACCTGTCAGAACCTGCTGGATTTCACCCCCATACTAAGACCTATTTTGGAGGCTGATTATTGGTTTATTCCTACATATTGTTTGATACCGTAAATCTAGACATGTGTCAACAAAAAACATCCATGTGCCACAACAACTATTTTGTCAATTAACTTTTATAATTGAGTGCATCCTGCTAAGGCTTTACAATAAACATTAGCATGACTATTAATTATTTTAAAATTTATTTCTATCTCCCCTCTCTGGCTCCATTCTCTCTCCAATTATTTATCCACCTTACATAAAAATTTAGAAGTGACTGGGAATCTTCAGGAATCATGCCACTTATATTAAATTCCTGTTTTTACAGTCTTTGTCTAATGATTTTTAAGAGTCTTCTCGTTTGTTTCCGAGTGCTCAGAAATGTAAGTGTAGCCCAGGAGCAGAAGCCCAAAAGTCTAACATCACAGTTAGAACAAATCTTACCTTCCACCAAGGATGTCAAGAGGGTGACATTGGCTGCTTTTCTCCTTCCGGCAGGCAGATTGAGGCCCAGCCTGTCCAATTTCTCTCTTAAACACCGTCCTCCATTTTTGGATTTTGCTCTATCGGGAAAGAAATGTGGAGGGAGGTGAAGACAATCTTCTCATTAGCTTTGCTGGCATTTGTTTTCGATTATTTGATTATTTACAAATATCCCCAATCTCTGCTTAAGAGCTGCAGGTTCTTAAATAACTCTTCTTCTACAAGAATAAATAAAATGAAACCATAGGCAAGGCTACGGATGCTCTTCTTCCCTCTTCTAATCGTTATCTGCCCTCATGCACTTTGCTTTTCGTTTCTTACCTTCTCAAAATCCCTCCCAAAAGAGAGGCATTGAGACATTCTGGTGGAGACAATCGCCTTTTCACTTCTGCAATGGTCACTTTGTATTTGGATGTGGAGCTGAGTAATGACAGGCGACCGGGAACTGAGCAAAAGAGATCCGTGGGATTAACGACACACGTACCACCTGAAATGTAGATTAAAGTACATTGTAAGAGGTTCAGCCCAAGAGCTTGTCAGCTGAAATGGTACTGGATGACACTGAAATCTTTGCTACTTTTATCACTTTCAAAAGCACATCTCAATAAGCAGAACAATTGAGACATTTTAAAAGCACAAAAGTAATTCATACATAGAGATCCAATTTAGATTTGTGGTGGAGAATCTTTATTTCTTTTATAGTGAGTCCCTACAAAGGAAAACCACAGATGTGGGCTTCCATTTAAAACAACTGCTGGTATCAGAGTAAGATAGAATTGCTGGGTGGGAAGAAAAGCCTAGCTCAAGGGTCAGCAACCTTAAACACTCAAATAAACATTTGGACCCATTTCCCAGAGAAAAAAAAATACCGGGAGCCACAAAACGCTTTTGACATCTAAAATGAAGATAACACTGCATATATCATTTTTTACCTTTATGCTATGTATAAAAAAACTATAGTGTATTGCATTTATGCAATAAGTGCATTCATGACCTGCTACAGAGAAAACACATTTTTATTCCTGCATGCAACAAAAACATTTTGGACTCCGAAAAAAAGATGGGTTGAAAAGCTCAATAAATCACGTGCCAGTGGGTATCGCACATGGTGATTGTGACACATATTTTGAGTGATAGAGAGCCATAGCAGAGGGATGAAAGAGCCACATGCGGCTCCAGAGCCACAGGTTGTAGTCCCCTGGCCTAGCACATTGCAATAGCCACAATAAATTGCAATCAAACCCGCATAATGCCATGTACACAATGATGCCATAATCCAAATTATAATTATAATTCCATTATAATTCTTGTGTCCCAGTGTCTGGTGCAAGCCCCTGAACTGTGGGATGCTGTCACTACACTGTGTTATTTGCTTCCCCCTTACTTCCTGTGTGGATCCATAAGCCATGGATCTAAATTTCCATATGCCTGTTTAAAGGTTGTGTCACACAAATCCATGGCCCTTTAGATTAAAAACAGACAATCAGTACCCCAATCCATATATCCATCCCAGTTCTACCTTAGCCAGCTGCATAACCTTGGGACCACTCTTTTTCAGCCCTAGGAAGAAGGCAAAGGCAAACCACTTGTAAAAATCTTGTCCAGGAAGTTGCCAGGCATCAAGACTGACTTAAAAGTCCATCTTTATTTATGCCATCTCTATCATGCTTTTGCACTCAGGAATAGCCTCCTTTTAAAAATGCAATTAGTGTTGTTGGCATTCTGACATTTTCTATAAACTGGGTTATTTCAGGAAACCTTTGAGATATGAAGTGACTCCACTTTTTACTGGCTTAGATGTGTGTGGTGTTGGTCGGATCAATTTTATCTTTTTTATTTTATTTTGATGTATTATATGTGGCTGTCTCATTGTTGCTAAGAGTGTTTTTTATTGTGATGAGTATAAATCTAATAAATAAAGAAATACAATTTGCTATCATTAACTTCAGATATTTGCCCCAATTCTTAGCTATAAATAATAATAGTTACATACTAAAATCCCATTATGGTGAGAAAGATCACAGAAACACACAATTGATGACTGCTTCCTCTCTTTCCATGACATCACTGATTTAAAAGAAGAGAAGCAATTACATTATTATTTTATTTGTTCACTTCATTTGGCAACCCATCCTCCATTAAAAACGTGACAAAGCAAATTAATAACTAAAAATACCATGAAGGATAGTAAAAAATAATAATAATAAAATGAGCACCAGTGAAACCAAAACCACATTTACTGTCATAGTTTTTAAGGAATCATGAAAGCTGAATCAAAGATTGGTTCAACATCATATCAATGGAACAAATAACTTGTACATTTCTTCACAGAAAGAGTTCCACATTTGGGACATCCCCACAGAAAGGGCCTTATTATATATCACTCACCTTATGCATTTTTTTCTTTGGTATCTTTATTTTCTTTTGTGTCTTTAAAAATTTTTAATATGTATTTTAACTCCTTTAACCTAATGTTTTAATTGTAGCCTGATTTGAGATGTCTTCTAATAGGGAATGATATTGAACTGCTCCATATAAATTAATAATGCTATTCCTCCATTTATATGGAGCAGTTCAATATCATTTCCTATTATGCAAAGCAGAGAAAAAGAATTACAAGTAATAAGATAAAGAAGTTAAAGGCAAAAGAGAAAAGAAAATAATATTTAATGAAATCCAATCTACACCACTACCATCCATCAAACCTCTCCATATATAACCATAGCTCTCCTTAGCTTTCTATTCCTGAAAGCCATCTTTTCATTCAATGGATCCTTTCATATAGTGTCTTTTGTTTTCTCCTCTTCTTGTCTCTCTTTTTTAAAACCCCTTCAACATCCACTGTTAGCTTTCTCAGTCTTTCCCTTCCTCTTGACAATTCAACTGGTGCAGAATGCCGCAGCGCAAATAAAAAATGGCACCGAACACTCCGCACACGAGGCACAATGTTTGTTGCTGTGCTTCCAGGTGCAATTCAAAGTGTAATTTGTCCCCTTTTAAAGCCCTTCTTGGATTGGAACTGGGTTTATTTGAGGGACTTGTCTTTCCCCAGTTGTTCCTTCTTGTCCAATCCAATCCGTCAGGAGGGGCATTCCTTGGGTCCCATCAACTAAGGAACTTTGGCTGGCAGGACAGTGAGCCTTGCCTGCCACAGAACCTACCTTATTGAAGATTCTCTCTCTGGAGATTGGGATCAGAACTCTACAGGCCTTTCCTGAGGCCCTAAAGAGCTGGCTTTCTGACCGAGCCTGAGACTCTGAATACGTGCAAGTTTTTGGTTGTATTAGTAATTACGGAGTATGATGTTTTCTTAGCTGCTATTTTTTTTTAAATTCATTATTGTTATAATTGCTTTTATACTTGATTTATATTTAATTCACCACCATTTGTTGAGAGGAGCAGCTGTACAAATTGAATAAATAAACCCACTCTTCCTTCATTATTTGTTTGTGATGCAATCTTCATTTATTTTCACTATATGATCGAATCACTAGAGCATAGTTTTAATTTATTTATTTTATCAGGACCATATATATTCACACACATTCATTTCTTATGCTATTTCTTTTTTTTTATCATTCATACTTAAGCAACTCATTCCCACTGTACTCAATTTACATTTATTTATGTTTCTCCTGCCCTGTCTAGTTCTCCAGGTTATAACGTAAAGTGAGCAGAAGCAAAATTATACAAACAATCATTTTGCTTCTCTTGACAAACATTCATTACTCACAATAGGCTACATGTCTGCCCATCAACATATTCACTTCTTCAAATTCTCCATCCTTCCAATAAACATTTTATCAAGATGCATGACTTTATTTATTTTATCTATTTTTCCAATTTTCTATATCTTTTAAATGTTCACTCTTTTATCTCTGTCAATGCAACTATATTGGCTGTCAATGTATTACTTTCCAGATCCATAAGTCTCATTGCATCATACTGCCTATCTAACATTTGCTGCCAGGGATATTATCTCCATACAAAGTGAGATGTAGCTTCATATCTCAAACAGCACACCTCTAATGCTCACTTTAAGAAAAGGAACCAAAGTGTTTGGAGAAACATGGCATAAAAACTATAGTGATTACTGAGTTCCTGGCCCCAAAATCGCAAAACAGTCCCCAACTAACCAATGTTATGGGTTATATACGTCAGTATTATTCCACAGTAATAAAGAAAATAATGTAAATTATTCTATGGCCTTTATAGTTGGGTTTATGGTCTGACACAATGCCTTTAAAAAAGGTTCCAAGCCCATCTGCTTTTACTGATATTAGCACCTTCTAACATGTGCAATGTCCTTTATTGAACCCCTTTATTCAGGAAAAAGGCAAAAATCCATTTTTTTGTTATCAGTCTCCTTCCCCACCAGTCATCAGGCTGTTTCAAGTCCATCTGTTCTCTTAATACATATATCAGAAACACAAGGAAAAGGGTAAGATATTATTTATTTCCCACACTTTACGTAAAACAACCTAAACTAAACTTTCTCTCTTTCACACATTTTCAGTACAGGTAGTTCTTGACTTATGACAAATTGCTTAGCAACTGTTCAAAGTTATGACAGACCACCAAAAAGCCACTTTTTGACCCGATTTTGGATGCTTGGTTCAACTTTACAGCCATTTGCAGCATCCCATGATCATGTGACCATGATTTATATTTTTGCTGGTTTCTGGCATTTACTTCTGATTTCTGACAAAAGAAAAAAATAGCCCATCCATTGGATAAAACGGATTTGGTTAATGACTGTAGCAATAACTTAACTGCCACAAAATGTCATAAAATTGGGTCCGATCACATGTTGACTCACTTAACCCAACAACTTATGACCATATTTCAGAGCCCAATTACATTCACAAATTGAGGACTACATGTAACTTAGTGATGAACAAAAATCTCAGTTCTGCTGTGCTCGCATATTCTCATAGACTGTTAACCACAATTCTGCTCAACAGTTTCCAGGCATACTTCAGAACCAGCAGCCTTATAACTAACTGGCAGTGAAGATATTGCAGTGGTATTGCGTCTGCCTTTTAGGATCAACTATCAATTATTTTTATTATTTTATACTGAGCATACTTATTGATTTATTGATGACAATATTTTAACTTCTGGAAGATAATAATTCTCTAATTGTTCCTGGATCTACCTGAAGATGCAAGGAATGGAACCAAATGCATTTTCATACAAAGCAGACATTCAATTGTTGCACTACAACAAGCCAGTATAATAGGAGTGGGGAATTCATGGCTTCCAGAGGTTGCTAAACTATAAATCCCAACACTCCTTGTGCTTTTGGCCATGCTGGGTGAAGCTATTTTAAAGCTTCTTTTTATATGAGTTGCCACTGAAAAATTGCATGGACATTATTTGAGGCCAAACAATGATCATACCTAGGAGGACTCCCCTGGTCCTTAGTATATAGGTCTCACCTAACTTACTTTATCATAATAATGGCATTATAATCTCTAACAGATATAATAGTGAGTGTGAAGGACTTTAAAGAATAGATTCCCAATCAGATATACCATATTTTTCGGAGTATAAGTCGCACCTGAGTATAAGACGAACCTGAGTTTTTGAGGAGGAAAATAGGGGGAAAAATCTGCCTACCAGATATTCATCTGGCTAGTATACAAAGTCTGGTCAGCTTCAGCACATTATTTTATCCCGTGATTAGGACTGGGGAAAAAAGGTTCTAAAGCACAGCTGATAGAGAGAACCAATCAACAAAGCATGCAAAGCCAGGA
>JANHFT010003436.1:57602-71654 GCA_032467955.1 Pseudoxenodon macrops
CCTTCTTTCCCCTCTCCTTCCCCATCTCCCTTCTGTCTGTACTGTGGCTTCTAACAAGCACAGAATATACAATTGATAGGTCCAATAGACAGATGATCAAACAAGTGTGACATAAGTTGGCCAAGCTAAGTTGATAAAGTTGATAGACATTGTATATGATTTTGTCTGTATTTATAATGTTTCCTACCCAATCTTTTATTTGGAGGATTACCTTAAATTCAGGATTGTCTTCCTTTCAGATAAATAGTTGCATTTTGCATATGACTCATTTGCAATATTTAATACAATGTATTTTGCCAGATTTTTGTAGCTTTGCTCTAGATCTAGGATTTATCAGTAAATGCTCACTACATGAAGGGCAATGCTATTAATATTTTTAAGCTATTATTCTCCCAAGGGTACGAGCAGCTTGAATAAATCTATGATTAAGGTGGTGTTTTTGTCAAAATTTGAATACATATTTATTCATGGTTTGAAACATGAGGCTTTTATTGACTCAAGAATCCAAGATATATTGCACATATTTTCCTTGACTTTTTGCTATTAAAATGCATATGCTGCATTCCCCAGACTGAAACCAGCTACTTCAGAGATAGTAGAATCCATCAGGGGATATGTATTTATGTTTTTAAAACATATTTTAATTTCCCCATTGATCATAACTCATGAATAAAATCAAGATATTCCCTGAGAATTACCACTTAAAATTAAGAATTAAATATGATATGGAAAAAACCACATCTTCAGCAACCCAGCAATAAAATGAAAGTGAAATTTCATTTTTAATCAGCAAGTGATCATTACTGAATGTGAGTTTTTGTTTTAACAGGAAGAAAGGAGGGATTTCAAAAATAACTTTTCTTTGGTAATAACTAATATCTCATTGTGTGTGCTGACAATACAAACTATGGAGTCAGTTCAGTAATGTAAGTAGATAAACCTTAAGCCAATTGTCTTGTTGACAATTGGTGGATTTTCATGAATGAAAGCTGAACGATCAAAACCTTAAAACTTTAGAAAACTCAGTCTTGAAGGGTTTGGCCAAAGCTCATATTAAATAGAATTCTTTCCATTGATTTGAGATGGGGTCAAGATGAGGTCCCAAACATATCTTTGAGATTCTGTGCTAGAATGAAGGAAGAAATAGAAAATAAATATCTGAGAATTGATTTTTAAGGAGATCAGGCACATCATTTGGAAGTAATTTTACATGACAGTTAAACTTGGACTTGCCATCTGGTGAGAACAGGCTACATCTTACACACAAACAGAAATATTTGATCTCTAATTCCTTTTCTATAGGTATATTCAAAAGGGTGTATCTCTTGAGAGGGCAACTGAGAATGCAGAGGCATCCTTCCATCTGAGAGAAGTTGTTTGCCTTGAATATAGCATAATAGTTTCATAGGAGAGAAAATTACATTACTGATAGAGATGGAATTTCACAGAGAAATACATGACATTAAGAAATGTAATGCCAAAAGACAATACATTTTTCTTTTCTGCTTTTCTTGTAATTAAAAAAAGAGGGCAAATGGAAAAAGGGTACCTATTTTGCATATATTACAATCCTGAGCTATAAACTAGAGACAGCTATAGTTCCAACCAAATAATCAGCATTAAAATTTTTACCAGCCTCCTATATAGATTTTTGGAAACTTGGAAAAGAAAATATTTTACAGTAGTGTTTGGACATTCCAATTCCCCCCCCCAATTTTTATTTTTAAAAGTTTTTTTATTGAAAATACTTGGACATGCCAATTCATTTACCACTTGAAGTGACCACCAAGGGGGAAAAAGAATTGGTTTGGGTAAATATTTTGGAAGATTTTATAATTTTAAGGATGTGTGGATTGAATCCATTTTAGTCTTAACTGTTGACTTGATTTGGATTGATTTAGAAATTGAGTCAATTTGAAGCAGTGATTTGATTTTCCAAATAGATTTTAACAAGGATCTTTTGCATATGCACGAAACCATTCTGAATCATTATATTGATCTGAGGGTGCTCAATTTGATTCACTGATTTGATTTGGAAAGTCAATTTGATTCTAAGGTTCAATAGAATTACTTTCAGATCATATCTTAAGAACAAAAGTAACATGCAGTCTTAATTTCTGTATCTAATACAGATTTGGAAATCTGTAGGTTTATCACTAAAATAATAACTCCAGTTTTTTAAATAAAGCTTGGAAATTTAGATAAACATGCGCAGTCCTAGAATTATCATAAGAATGGTCTATCTATTCAGACAATTATGTTTTATTTACATGGTGCATCCAATGTGCATGGGAATCTGGTTTTACAGCTCAGAATTAGAGTGAAGGAAATATTTTTTAAAAATAGCTTATGCTAATTGATGAAAATTAAAGAAAGATCCACGATCATTTTCAAGATGATTGTTTCAATTCATATTTCAACTAACACAAATGCTTTTTTATGCAAATTGTCCATAGTTTCCCACTTTGAAACAAAAACAACAACATAGCACTTGAAACCTAGGTGTTATTTTTGTCTACATTAGTTCCATGGAAATGTTGTGACACTTTCCTCAGGAGTGAGTCATTGTGAATTATTCAGAGCAACTATAAACTTGCTCACAAGTTTGTGTACTTGCAAATATAAAATTTGGTTTACTTAATGAACTGGGAGATAAGTGATGAAATCACATGATTTTGTTTGTGTGTGTGTGTGAGAGAGAGAGAGAGAGTGTATGTATTCATCTTGTACCTGGCAAAAATCAAATTCATACAATTTAAAGTTGTCCATATTTTCCTTTATATATGTATTTAATTCACAAACCACAATTCTGTTCTAGCAATTGCTCAAGGGAACTATCAAATACGCACCCACACACTAAAATTAAGATAAAACTGCTAGCCGAATCATTTAACAATAGAAAGCTTGAGAAAAGAATTGAGGAAAGGAAGGGAAGAGGGGAAAGAGAGAAGAAGAAAAGGAACTCCCAAGAGAATAAACTGTTATTATGATTTGGATTTCTATCCCACCTTCCCAATCAATAACCTTAAATTGTGCCTGACAAACCTTTGATAACTGGTGTGTATCTTTTGGAACAGACTTCATGAGACAATTTACCTTGCAGAAATTAGCAGCCAAACTGCCATATGGCACTTTCCCCCAATTGCAACTTTCAGGCACTTTTCAAGAGAAGCCCCAGACAGAGCATGCTGCAACAGTCAAGCTGTGGGTAATTGAATTTGACAACCAGCTTCCTCCAAACCCCTTTACTTTCTCCTGCTTTGTTGATTAGAGATGGTTAGGGAAAAGCAACTTTACTTCTAATTCACTAGTGCAAAACAAAAGGTCAGTGTGTAAAACCCTCTGGTTTTATTTTGTTGTTTTTTGCAATCTGCTCATTCTGGAACATCCTTGCCTGCCTTTGAGACACTATCAAGTCACTTCATTTCTGGAAGCACATTTCAAAAAGGGTGGAAAGCATTGCCCCCTTTTATTGTCTCCCAAAAACACCTGGTTGAGGATTATGGAGAAGTATGTTGGCTGGTGGGTAGGAAGTCGGCTTGGTGTATTTGCCTTTAAATCTTGTGGTTGGAAGCCGCCTTTTCCGCCTCCCTCCCACAAGGCCACTTCCCCATTGGGCTTCTGCAGGAGCAATTCCTTTATTGTACCTCCTAGCCCTGCAGCACATGGCCTCTTGTTTGTCAGCCTTACTTCAGCAGGGAGCTGTCCATTCAGAACCAGACAACCACGTGGTGCTTGCCCGCGAAAAAACAAAAGCAGTGAAATATTAATTAAGAGAGCTAAAGAAAGAGAGGAGCAATCTGTTCAATTCTACGCCCGGAGGCAAGCTCTAACGGAAACCACATATGCTTTCCCTCTCCCCGACCCCCCCCCCCCCCAAAAAATTAAACTACTTAAAAGGATTAGTCATTAAATACTGGCACATTTAGTTTAATTTGTTCGAAACTCTGTGTCACAGAGTTTGATCAGAAAGCTAAGGGTTTTAATCTCACTTGCTGTATTTACCTAGATGTTTTATTTCTTCTGCTGCTTGTAACAAGGATCATATTAATATATCCCATATATCCAGAGGGAAAAGACTTAAAAAATAAAAAAAAAGCCGGATGCTCACCGATGGCATAGAAATATCAAAGGGCCTTTTCAAGTAAAACAAAAGATGTTAGTGGGAATCCTCTGTTCCCTACAGCAGACTGACTCTGACTGATTATTATAGGGATCTGTAAAAGTTGCCTAGGGAGGCAGTAGAGCTCAGTGGCTAGAACAGTTTTTGGAACGTTAGGAGATTTGACTGTTGCTCCACCATCTTACCAGATCAGAGTTAGCAACTGCTCTTTGCGTCCCCTTCCCAAATTTCATATAAAGGATACTCAGTTGTTTAATGCACCGGAATTTAGCAAGATACTGAGCATTAATATAATCTTATCTATATTTACATCTTAAACTGATTTATCTTGTATTTGCAATAATTGTGTCTAATTATAATCAGATGCCAGGATCCCCAATGCTAATTAAGACAATTTTCTCAAAATAATCCATTCACTGATCATTGGTAGCAAGGGTTAACCATGATGTAGTGGTAAAGCCTTTTATACCAGTTTTAGTTTTCCTGTATCTACAGGCAGAGCTTGGGAAATGCTGGCTGGAGAACTCTATACATCTTCAAATGACCAAGATTGAGAGACACTGCTATAGACCTCTGAAGCAACAGCATTAGGAGTATCAAATGGGTCAGAGAAAACATCTGGGAGAAGATTTCCTATCACAGGCATTCTACTTTGCTACCATCTCACCTTCAAGTGAAAAAAAGGTAGGTGTGGAAAAATAGCATTGACAAGCAGTTCAGAGGAATATTACCTGGCTATATATCTAATTTTATTATTATGGATCAGAAAAAAAAGACAGAACTGTATAAGGGGCATTAATATTTCCTGAATGCAGGGGTGTCAAACTCATGGACCGTGGACCAGAGGCATCACACGTTGGCCACCCCATCCCCATTTTAGCGAAGGAGGGAAAAGTCACGATACGTCATGTGATGACAACGTGACAACGCGAGTTTGACACCCCTCCCCTAATGCCATTTCATTCCTTTCTATCTGCATTCATTGTGGGACAAATGAAAACAGAAATGAACAGTATTCAGATAGATCCAAATGTTTCTTTTCCTCTGATCAGTGCATAATGCTGTCTAGCACAATGCATTATCCTGCATGTTTTGAGTCACATTTTTCATTCGTGTAGGTTGGTACTAAGCCCCTTCAAAAAAAATGATACTTTAGAATAAACTACCACTGAAAGGGACTTCTCTGAAAATGGCCAAACTCAGAACTGCTGGATGAGATAGTTCATGATGACTGCAGTAGTTGTAAAGAGGGACAGAATAAAGGGAGCAAGAGAATACCATGGTTAGATGAAATGGTGAGACCACCTCATGTGTCAAGCTCTTTTCCCTGTCTTTCAGCATTTTTAGATGTTTTATGTCAGGGGTGTCAAACTTGATTTCATTGAGGGCCGCATCAGGGCTGTGTTTGACCTTGGGTGGTTAGGGTGGGCATGGCCAAGGTGTGTGTGGCCAGCTTGACATCACTCTTGTCGGGGTGGCCTGAGCGCTCTGCCAGTGGAAACAGACTCCCAAGCTTTGTTTTTAACTGTGATGGCCTCCTGCAACCCTCTGCCAACAAAAGTGGAGCTCAGGGGGAGTGTGTGCAGCCCCCTGGGCTCCGTTTTCACTGATAGAGGGTTTCAGGATGCCATTGCAGCCAGAAATGGAGCTCAGGGGCCACGCAAAACCACCCCAAGCTCTGTTTTCACTGGCAGAGGGCTGTAGGAGGCTGTCGCAGCCGAAAACGGAGCCTAGGAGGGCCATACGAGTTCCATTTTTGCTTACAGAGTCACCAGTCCTTTGCTGTTTCCAAGGTAGCCCCATGAGCCAGATCTAAGCACTCCATGGATAGGATGCGGCCCGCAGGTCTTGAGTTTGACACCCCTGCTTCATGTCATTGGAGCATTAAATAAATGATAATTTGCTGGCATTTAAAGATATTTCAAAGTGTACTGCCTCAGGCATGTCCAGTCACCCTCTACAATGGTTGGGACAGCCTTGGGGCTTTGCCCCTTTTACAAGGCTCATTTATCTGTTGCCCAGTTATCCTGTCACAAGTATTGGTTTGGGGGTAGTAGAGTTTGATGGAGGTGAAAAGTCTCTGATTTACTGGAATACAGGTCTTCCTTTATAAACCTTGGCTTCTGGATTTAATGTACTAGATTTGTTTCCAAATATCTGGGAGGGAGAGATGAGTTCATCTTTGAGGAATAAACTCTGCACCTGCCCTAAAGCTTTTTCAATCCCACTATTTTGCTTTTCTTTCCCTCTTAAAACCCAGAAATGCTTGTCATATTCAGAGATCCCATAGTTAAGACTAGTTAAGAGAGTTGCATTAGGGCAGAAACCCAGGTCACATCATATCAAAATGAAAGTATCAGGCCAAAGATGGGTTTCCTAGTAAGATTAGGATGTTCTGCATGTTAAGATTTGCCTTGACATGTGTAAGTAAACAAAATAAAGCATGAAGAATGTATACAGTTTTGAAAAGCATGTTTTAATTTCTGTGCCATGGTTTAGAAATCTATCGTTTTATTATTTTCAATTACTTCCAGTATTCTGTAAAATAATAGTCTGTTACTTTCTGATAGTAACACATGGAAATTTCAGATAGTCATATATAGAAAGCTGATTTGCAAAAGAGAAATAATCATCTAGACCAAATCCATTATGAATGATATTGTTCCAATATGTTTGGAGGAACATTCCTCCAAGTGAATTTTCAAGTGCCGTTTCAGTGCTTACAAGGCAATTAGGTCAACACAGCTATGCTTCATCAGCTAAAAGATGGACATGCTTAAGTAAAAAAAAAGAAAAATCTGAGTTTTTTTAAACATATGCTGAACTTTGATTCTCCAACTTAATGTCTTTCAGATATGTTAAGATATATTTCTCAGCTAGTGTGCCTAGAAATTTTAAGAAGTGTTATTCTCACCTTCTGGAAGAAACTAAGTTAGAGAAGGTGATATACCATGAGTGCTCCATTTCAATGTAGATACTAAAAAGAATTAAATGTTTTAATGTTGTTCAGTTCCAGTTTGATGGAAATCACTGTTCACAGAATCTGGTTATTGACTCCAACATGCTTAGATGCCCCATCAAGAAAAGGAACACAAAAGAAATAACCAAATATGAGCTGATCCAAAGTGTCTAAAATGCCAATAGAACAATTTCCCACAATCTCTTTTAACCTGTTTAATGCTTGGCTATTCCATATCTAATTTATTCCTAAGACTGTTCTCTGGAAGAAAAATGAAGCAGAAAAAAAATATTAAGGACAAATCATCTACATCTTTTGAACAGCAAGAACCTGTTGAATGACATTTAAAGGGAATTAAAGCTGATTTTGTACAAGCAGCAGAATAACCATATCTCCCAGCTAAAACAGAATTTCAGTTCATCCTCAGAACCTGACTGAAGTTAAATCATTATCCCATAATTTACATGTCATTTACAGGGACACACATTGTGCCTTTAGCATTGTAAATATGATCAGAACAGCTTTTGATCTTTTGCAGCATCTGCAGGAACACATTATTGTTTCAGAAGAGGGCTGGGGAAAAAAACCCAGAGTTCTAGGAAGGGAAGGAAAAATGCAGGAAGTGCAGTAATGTTGTCAAAATAAATGTGTCAGCCAAATGATAATAGCAAGGTTTATTTATATGGTTAAATGGGTTATATAGATCAAGAAAAGTCTTTAGTAAGAGAAGTAAGAGTATTGTTTCGCAACCAGTGTGATTGAACATACAACATTGTAAACATCCTTTTGTGTTCCAACAACACTGAAAATATCTTTTCAGGAAAATGGGAACAAGGAAGAAAACACAGCCACAGAAGTTTAAGCTCCCTATTTTTAAAGCTGTAAATGATTCTAATGACTTTGATATGAACATGCCACTCATTAACCTCATTAAAGTTAAGATTCTTCTCTGATTTATCTCAGATTCAGAAGTTGGTTGATTGGTACCAGAGGAAAGAGAGTTTTTTTCTTCTCCTTAAGGATGGAGTTTTGCAGTGATACCTCACTATTGGAAATCTTATTGGTTGTGTACTATCTTTAAGGCCAAGTCTTTCAGGTCAGGTTTCAGGTTTAAGGGGTTGCCTGAATTCTTAAAAGCAAGCACTGTAAGTGCTATTCGTCTGACATGATAATTTGATTCATAAAACAGAAATTGTTCCTACTCCTGGATATGTGAAATTCAGATGCTATATGAAGGGGAGTGGGGAGAAATCTGATCTGATCTATGGGACTCAGATTCCACATCTTCTTAGTTTTCAGTCTGCTTGCTTGGATATATTATTAGCTTAGTCTGTCAAATGGTCAGCGAATGTGAGATAAAGATCAGTTTGGTGTTCCTTGCCAAGCCACCAAATCAGCAGCTTTTTAGGGGGGTTGTGGCTTTAGCAAGCAAATTGTCATTGAGTAGTGCACTGTTTCTAATCATGGCAATCTGAAGCTTTTGGAAAGCTTGTGTTCAAGGCAGGGAGCAACAAGCACTGTTCCCAACAGTCAATATTCCATTCATGAACATGTTCCAGATGGCTCTTTTGGCCAACAGGAGGTTGTTGTATGGGTGAAGCAAGGGTGAATGGGCAGGAATGAATTAAGATATAATTGAAATTTGTTAGAAAAGTGAATGACCATTGTAGCATTTCTGCTTTCTGTAGGCTGCTTCTTCGTGCAGCTTTAAAAGCACTCACTGCCATAATCTAATAAACTCAGTAGAATTTGCTTACTTCTCAGTTTGCATTAGATTGTAACCCAACTCTATTACAATTATTTCCAGTTCTTTAAGTTTCAATCAAAATAACATAAACATGCATTTTGATGGGGGACAGTGAGATGAGCACAGAAAAGCTATTGGTCCCTACTAGATTCTTGGGCAGTAGTGAATTAGCTAAGTATTTTCCAGTGATTACTCTATATACAGTAACTTAACCACTGAGACTTAAAGGAGGGTTGAGGGTATTTTTATGTGTATATACTATACTTGTTCAGTAAAATTACTAAGGTTCCCTGCAGATTTGGGCTTATTTTTTATTTTATCATTAAATAAATGCCTCCCTTATCCCTGATCAAGAAATTGTTTAGGCTAATTCAATTTGAGATTATTAATTACATATGATGGGAAGTGAATAATTTTACATATTATTTCGTTAACCAAGTGATGATGCAGATAATGACAATAAGGAGTGGATTGCCATTATACAGAACAATCTTAAGTGGAGATGAGAAAAAGAACAGAAGATGTCTTCATGTTCAAAGTTCGGTCTTCAGTTCCTTAATGTTGAAAAGAAAAAAAATATTTACACCAGTTTCAGGCTGGCCACAGTAATGGGTCTAATCCAGGGGTGAAATTCTACCGGTTCGCACCAGTTCTATAGAGTAGGTTGCAAGCATCTGGTGACATCATAGAACCGGTTCTCTCCAAATCTGTTAAACCTGTACAATCTGTTGATGGTGCCATTTTGTTTTTGCATTGTGTGTGAGTCAGTACAGCTGCTTTTGCATGGTGTGTGAGTCAGTTTTGTTTTATGGTATGTGTGTGTGTAAAGTGCAAAAGTTTTTTTTCCAGCTCTTTGTGGCCCTGTGAGTTTCATGCTTCTGGCAAGGGCCATTTTGTGTGCTTTTGCAATTCTGGTTAGCCTGGGGTGGGGTTGGGCTACATGACCTCCAAGGGTCCCTTTTTCCATCTCTGTAAATCTGTTAAAATTGTTAAATCTGTTAAATTTGTTGCTGGTGCCATTTTGTGTGCTTTTGCATGGTGTCTGAGTCAGTAGTGTTGTTTTGTGTTGTGTAAAAGTGGAAAAGTTTTTTGTGTTCTGCGTAAAGTGTAAAAGCACACCCACCCGGTCACCTGACCTCGAAGCCACGCCCACAAAATAAGCCACACCCACAGAACCGATAGGGAAAAAATTTAGATTTCACCCCTGAGACGTACCCTACATGTCTCTCATTGCTTCTCCTGAACAGAAGGATAAAGCAAAACTGACCCCAATCTCTCCTTCTGTAATTTAGCAAGGGTTCATAAGAGGGATTAAAACCAAACAAAACCAAATGCACACAACTAGCAGGATTGACCTGACTACCCTGTTTATTCACCAGGAAAAGATATCCAGATTATTCTATTCCTATCTTTTTCAGCATAAACCCATTTTTATGGGAAGCTGCATTACAATTACTACTATTTTAAAAACAGTCATTGAAACAGGCTCAGCTCTTATGAGATGTTATTAACGAAACAAACTCTTAAAAGTGCACCACACGCAATATTTAAAAGGGCTTGAACTTCTCACTTTAAATGAACTTCAAAATATGCTGCTATGTAAACATTTATAAAATAGATCACGCAATCTATCAGGGGAATCATTTTTCAAACTACTGTGAAATCTTTAACCTCATATTCTACTGAGACTTGGATAACTTTCTTTAAACCCAATGCTATATATTGATTAAGTAGAAAAATCCTGTGGGCTCATTCTTCTTAGCAAATTTATTATGATTTTATCCTTACTGTACTCAAAAATTTAGATGCCTAAATCTATGGCTACTCTAGGGTTTGGAAAATGGGCAATACATTTCATCCACATTGCCATCTGTCACAAAATGCATGCTGAATTAGCAATTGTTAAAAATGTCCGCTGTCAGCCTAACTCTACTTTCCTCCTGAGGATTGTTAAGTTTGAATTCGTAATGCAACAAAGGCTGAATTTAGCAAACCCACTCACATCATTGGTACAAAAGATAAATGCAGACCGTTGTGATAGCAAATCTCATGATCTCTTCTTCAACGTCAGATAAGGATTAGGGGTGACAGTTTTAGAACAAAAGACATTTGATCTTTCATTCCCCCCCCCCCCAAATTGATTATCTCAGAATTTAGAGAAGGAAAAAAAACTATTTCACAAAGAATTAGTATTTTACACCCACCCACCCACCAAAAAAAGCTTTGCAATTCTCCTGTGTTTAATGGAAACAGTGAGAATCTATATCCTTTTGAATTTATTAGTAAAGATACTTGGAGTTTTGACAGTTGTTCACTTTATATTCCCATCCGCTCTGTTCCACATTACCTCTACATCAGACACCTTCATGCGTGTCCCCTCTTTGCCCACAAAGATATCATCAATGTCCACAAGGATGTAGCGGTCAAGGGTCAGACAGAGACGCTTGCCAGTCAGGTAAGCGATAGCATCAACAAAGATGAGCTTGTGCAGCCAGAAATTGAGATTATTACCAAAAAGGACCCTCTGGATACCATCGTGGAGGCCAAGATCCTGCACCACTGTGGCATGCAGAGCCCTGTGCGTAGTCAGGTGAGGGATGGACTCAGACG
Organism: Pseudoxenodon macrops; assembly: GCA_032467955.1. NCBI lineage: Eukaryota > Metazoa > Chordata > Lepidosauria > Squamata > Pseudoxenodontidae > Pseudoxenodon > Pseudoxenodon macrops. The sequence goes on from JANHFT010003436.1 coordinate 69,042, forward strand.
ATTTGGTGCTGGCCATCAACACGGGTTCATAGGTTGTGTGATTTGACTGGAACACCGTCCAGTCGTCCCCAGGCAGAGGGCCCTGTTCCACTTCGTTCGCCTGGGTAACATACAGAAGTGGGGCACTGGGATTGATGTGGTAATCTCGCAATCCCAAATTGGAATGTAGGAAGAGAGGAAAGCCTTTCAGCTGAGCACTAAGCAAGCTGTTCTCGTTTGCCTTGAAGAAACCGATGATCCCTACACCATATTCCACACAGTATTTGTCCAAAAGATCCCTGTTCCAGGTATCCAGGTTCACATATTTAAGGATATTCTCATAGATAATAAGAGCGTAGCGACCATGGTCCTTGTCCATTAGAGTGGGCATGTCTCCCTTTCCAGGAGCAATCTCTGTCCTGTATTTAAACCGACTAGATTCTAAGATGGCCACAATCTCTTGACCCAATTGGGAATAAATGCTCTCCACAAAAACTAGCACCACAGGGTCTGTGCGTGAGTTGTCAACTGATTTTGTAAGCCTCCAGCTTGCCTGGGGCTGGATGAGGATCCTGTGTTGATTGCTGCAATCGCTGAAGGGGAGAGGGGGTGGTTCCTTGATTTTGGGACTGTTAGTGACATAGTAAGCCAGGAAGCACATGGAGACCAGGCTGAAGGCAATAAGCAGCAGAATCAGTCTGTGGAGCTCCAACTGTCGCACATGCCTCACCACTTTCCACAGCTGAATCATGATGAGGTGGGTGGCTTAACCTTGCCTCACGTTTGGCACCTATCAAGCTGCCTTGGTGTCTCCAGCGCTGCCACCAGAAGAGCCAGGGGCAGCTCACAGGAAACAAATGTAGGCTGCAGAGAGGAAACAGGCCTAAGTGAGCAGCTGCAAGACTGGATCCCCAGTGATCTGCCATTTATCTCAAGTGACCATGGCCTTCAATTCCCATTGCTCCCTTGAGCACTTCCTCCCTTGTGCTTCTTTGCTGGCTGAGAAGAGTCCTAGGAAGCAAGGAGGCTACATGCGCTGGTAAGGGAAGCATAGGCTCTCCAGAAAATGAAGCAGTGCCACCGACTGATGAGCTTGCCAATCACATGGTTGTTATTCCGAATTCGCCACCTACAAATAAAAAAAACAGCAGATAAATTTAGGAGTTCTAGAAAGATCAACAGTGCTGCAGTCAAATGCCTTTGGTGACGCATTAAAATCAGACATTGCTTCTGATATTATCAATAGAGATAAGTGGGACTTACAAAGAATGCTCAGCATTCCAACCTGTCACCCCTAATTTCAGGACTTTCTATTTCATGTCTCCCCGACCAATGATTTCTAATGCCCTCTGAGTGTGCTCAATTCTTCCTGGACTTTTCTGTGTTTCATTTTCCCTTTGAAGGTTTCCTCCCTATGTGTATGTGTTTCTATTCCCACAACCGTCGCCTTATTTCCCCCTTGTTTTCCAAGAATCCTCTTTGCTTTCCTTGATGTCACAATTCAGCCCAGAGCTGGCTACTAGCATATGTGAGGTGAATTGGGAAATCATGCCTGTGACGTGCAAGTAAGGTGTACTCAGAGCAATTCCATTCCTAGCTTCTGGTGTAAAAATACTTTTTAGAAGATCCCTTAATGAATAAGGAAACAGCTAGTCCTCAGCTTAAGACTATAATGGAGCTTGCCCATTATGGGCGTAAATTTTAACTGTCGTAACATGTGACTGATCTACTTTTAAAACAGTAGTTGTTAAATGAATGCGGTAGCTGTAACATTGAGTGCTGCAGTGGTTAAGTGAACTAGTTGTTTACTATTGGTGTCTTTTTCAAAAACCAGAAGTAAACGACAGTTTTTGGCAAAAGTATTGTACATCACAGCCATGTGACTTCAGGATACTGCCAAAATGTCGGCCAGTTGCTAAATGCCCAGTTGAAACTGGAAGGTTGGCACATGGGGTGGGGGGGCACAGCATAACTTTGAATGGTTGAAGGACTTGAAGCATCGAGAGGAACCCTGTAATTAACCGTTTCTTATTTCAGAGAATTACCAGATTTTCCACACTGATAAAGTGTTATTTTGTTATTAGAGCTGCTTTACATTCATGCTATCAAGATTTTTTAAAATTCCAAAATAGTTACCACCGAAAACTCAAACAAAAGGAAACAAAGAACTCTAGAATATCATCATTACGATATAGGAAAAACTCTTTGGTGTTATTTGTTTGATAATAGAATGTGCACCAATGCATTTATTTTTGGAATGACATAATCATACAAGCGATACACTAGGTAATATTCGTGATGCCACAATGACATTGCTTAAGCTTCCTGTCCTCTGAGAAATAACAGAATATTTTCTCCAGTAAAAGTCTGTTAAAATTACATTTTACTTTTTTCCCCCTTAAGATTTTTAAAACACGAACCATAAAATTAATTCATGTAGGCTTAGGTGAATAAGTTAAATACTGTACTAGTAGTGTCTCTGGAGATTCTCAGTCATCCAGTCAGGGTTGTCCTAAAGCAGGGATGAAATCTAAAAATTGTCCCTACCGGTTCTGTAGGTGTGGCTTATTTTGTGGGTGTGGCTTGGAGGTCAGGTGACTGGGTGGGCATGCTTTTACACTTTACACAGACAGA